>JAQQZZ010156191.1:0-12303 GCA_030265115.1 Mopalia vespertina | reverse complement strand
ATTACACTATCAATAGGTACTTTCTTGTGCTCTTTGGCGAGCCGAGGGGTTTTGGACAGCGGAGCTTCATGTTTTTAAGATGGATTCAACCATTGCCAAGCACTTGCGGTTTGGATTTGTGAAGGGACGGACACGGTAAACCTATAAACAGAGACGTATTTTTCTCTCATTCTTACGCGATAAAAAACATTATTTGATAACGCATTTATATTCCTCACCCAAACGAACGACTGCGCAAGCTTATTTTGTCGATTGAAGCTTTTTTCCTGATTTCCACGAAGGTGTACGATATCAACAACAGGGATACATACCTAATATTATATACAGTATAAACGACTGACTTGCAGCTTGTGATCCATTGAATTCAACATATATTACTACAGCGAGTAGTCAATGTGTAACATTTGAAACGGAATGACCGGAACGAATTGAAATTTTAGGTTTTCAAAGGAATTGTCGGTAAACCGTATAGATGCCTCAAGATTGCATTCGCGGGAAAGTCACCACCCTAAGAATATCAGATATCAGACAGACGCTGACGAAAAGAAAATGTCCCGCTGTCTGTGCCTTGGAAATCGTAATTGAAATACCAAACGTATAATTGTGTAAATGATTACCTGTACCCGATACTCCCTATCAGATACCGTATACTATTATCACTTAGCTCGTGGAGTCATGATGGCGGTTCTGCAACAGTGATACTTCACATATTAGGTGTGTTTTGTAAAAGGTTAAAGGGATATTAGCACAGTGGTACGCGACGGGGTACTGCGTTAAACTCCTATAAAACAAAGCATTTACCCGGGAACCGTTCGAGTTGCTGTTTGAATCATATATGTCTGAATTTGACGCACATTTGAAAGGGTTGTTTCAACCCGACCTCTGTCAGATTAAAGCACCGTATTTGCTCCCGCGTGAAAAGCTATATGTACTGGATGAGGTCGTTACTGTTGGCGGCTCTAAGTATTCAAGGTTGGAATACAAATATTTAGCTGAGAAGAGAGCGTTTAAACACACATAGTATCCCCGTACTATCATCAAGCAAATCGCTAAGCAAGGAAAAGTATCCAACTGCTATGGATTCTAAACAGCATAAAATAAAATCTGTTATGATCCTTAGCTTGCTTTATGCAATCATCGTAATGGCTCTTATGGAAACGCCGGCCCACCATAAAGAACATAGAACAGTGCAGTATACGTTGCTACCAATTCGTTAGATCGTTTGATAGACGAACACAGTTACAGTTAAATCCATGATACGTAACCACAAACAAAAACAACCGCAATTCTACTAAAGAAATGCGATATGCGACAATCCGAACTCATGGGAGGCCGCTACAGTGACAATAAAAAAGCTGGGAATCTGTTGAAGGTAATATTGTTATCAGAACTGATGGCACAACCTACCGACTCGGCAGAAGATAACTTCTGAAATTGCTTAGGGTGTGTAAATAAATTTGTAAATAAATGCAGAAATTTTTAATTCAATTAAATGTTTGAATTATTTTTTAAATTACCTTATCAGAAAACAAACTGTACGAAAACCGGGCCATATGGCGGCCATTTGTGGGGTTTTTTTTACATTCCTTGGCTGCGATGCTACCATACTATCGTGAAGTGGTCGAAGTTTACGCAAGAAGAGTAAACTTTCAACCAACACTACATCTGACAGTGAATACTCAACGCTATTTTTCCTACTTCGAAAACAAAGACAAAAATGAGGCGGCTATGATACGTGGTTACAGTACCCTCCTTATTTTATGACGTGGAATCTAAGACCGATTGGTCTAATTAGTTGAAATCGCCTTTCCGGCCTTATCCGTTCTCAGCGTATCTGGAGCCTGACGGGCCTCTTCACTCTCGCCCAGGACATCATACCCAATGGAGCCTTCACGAGGGCGTCCATTGAACACCTATGCTACAACATTCAGGTAGACAATAGAACAAGATCAAGGCCTCTTTCGACACGTTGAATTTTTTTTTTATTTCATTGATAATATTAACATTTAAACCGGAATGTAACATAGCTGTAACGGGCTCAAGTACGGTAGACGTTAAACATGTGTGTTATGTTGAAAAACCCGAAAACAAATGTCGGGGAATGAATTTAGCCGGTGGTGTTCTAAAAAACGTAAGACAAGTAAATATCATGCCTTTGATGGCGCACCACGTGGGCGGTCCAATCAACCCCCTGTCTTTGTATAGGTGATAAGGACCGCGAGGAAAACTGCACTGCCTCTTGATCTCTCCAATTATGTATGAAATCACACCATATTTCCCACAGGTTCAATTAGTTTGCCACTTACAATGGAAGATATACGGCATTCACTTTAAATGGAATACGTCTCCACAATTGATTTGTTTGTTCTGCAAGCTACTGCAACTCTGTCTTGTGTTATATTTACCATATATTTGATATCATTAAGGGTTATTGCCTCTCTTTTTGTGGTTACTTCCTGCCGAGAGCATCGTCCTTTCCGTTCCAACTTTATATTCGATATACAGACGCGTCGTTTTAAGCTGGCGATTTTCCTTAAAATACCAGCGTTGTCAAATTGAAGATGCTGTAGAATTCTAAAGAAAGCTAACTTCACCAATAATTCAATATTTCTGAATATTTCTAAAACCTTGCTTTACACATGATTAATAAATTGTGGACTTGTCAGCGCAATATATACTACTTCTTATAACGATGGATTTTTCTTTGTACAACTCCTAAATTATCTTTACCGGTAGCTTACACTGTTATTGATATCCTATAAAAAGTCAGACATGTTTCTTGTGATCTAGAGAGATTTTATGAGTGGTCATTACAATGAAAAGAGGTGAATTTAATGCGCTCTGACCACAACAGTGAAACAATATATTACGCCTTACTTAGGTTTGTTTGTGTGATTAGTGTTTAACGTCGTACTCAAGTTTTTTTCACTTATATGACGCCAATTTGTCCATCCCACGCTTTTCCTTGATTAAATACGATTGAAAACCAGGAGGAAACCTCGTAAAAATCACCCCCGCGATAGCCGGAGACACAGCGTGTGACTCGCTCATATACCTGATGGTCGACAAGCGGATTCGAACCAGTGGACGGTTCATCGAAGTAGGATTAGTAAGCAGACACGCTAACCACCAAACCACGGCCACATGCCGCTGTTTGAGGACACCGCTGCTTGCTACGGCTGTGGTCGAGTATCTGTTTCTTGATTTCTCTGCTGTGTTCTATATAAAATGGTTACTCATATTGTCGCACATTGAACGAAGAACCATTTCGTACAACACTAATCATATGAAAACAAAGGTAAAGAAACGTGTGCATCATTTGTCTACTTAAATTAGTATACTTAGTGACATGAAGATCACAATGTTCTCATCCATTTTTTATATTGATGATTTAAAAATTGAATTAGGCATGACAAAAGCCTCAAATGGATTGGACGGAAAACATAATTATGATGTATTGTTCTCTTTTTCTTTGATATATTAAAATGGAGATTTCTGTTCTGCCACCTGTCCATACTGCCTTTAATATTGATGGATAAGCGAATCTGCTGTACTGTAATTCCACGGGTTTAATTTACATTTTATCAATGTATTTACCTAAGTTAGTTATATATAACTTAAGTGTATGTCGTCATCAACCACTAATATTATATTGGTATGTCATATATACCAATATCTCGTTCACTGCGTGATGGACCAAAGGCAACATCTCATAGTTTAAATGCTTGGGATGTAAACTGTTATACATGTACTATTTTTCTGATGGGCCGTTTTCGAAGTAACAATAACCAAGCTTAGAGGTTAGGGCGAAGGTTAATAACGTTATCTGTAAGTATCATGTGAGAGAGTCTTTCCTTTAGTGTAGCATAGAGTTAAGAAAGTTGTAAATAGACAACGAACAGTACACAGAGATAATACGCTCAGTTTAACGTCTGTTATAAAATACTAAGCAAATGATCGATCTGTTGGAAGCCTTGGGCACGCTTCTTTTCGAATCCTGCAATGGTCGATTGTAATAGCTCATGTCCCGCCTGGAATGAGTCTTCAATGAGACAGCAATCTGAGAAGACTCCCTCGCAAATGCCGTCGGCGAATTTGGAAAAGTTCCTAGGAAAAATTGTGTTTCCCGAACTAACGTATAATTTAAAGACTATCTGGTATTTACTTGCCTATTTCGTTGGCCCAAGGCTGGACGCGCTCAACTCACAAGTGTTCATTGTTTTGGTATCTTGCCAATTTGATATGTTTGCCTCCCACTACAAATCGAAACTGGATACAATATTTTCTTGGATTCGGTTGCCCCCTTGAAGCCAATTACGGAGATGAACGGGTTTCTTGTCTTCCCTGTTTGGTATTACTCAATATTCCTTAACCTTTGTTTATATAATATTTGTATTCACTAAGACTGTGTAATAACTGGCGGCTGAACTTCACTCTTCAAGCAAGCGGAGATATTGATGAACTTTCGGTATTAATTACCTCTGTACACTAACCTCAAATTACATTGAGGCCGTATCAGATATCATTATTATTTCTTGGGATGGATGACACAGCGTCAGACCGCCCCCGCACAATCGAACTGAACGGACTGGGTGTCAGTATAACGTATGTAAGCGCAGCCGTAATTTATTTGGAAGACAAACGACTGAAGTGCTACTTTATTTGCTGTGTATCTTCAATCACTCGACGACTACTGGGCCTCAAACTGGCAACAGCTCATCAGAACGAGCGTCCACTAGTGAGAAAAACAAAAACGGATCTTAGTAAAGATACAAATTTAAGACTGGCCACCAGTAGAGGTCGATCTTAATGCATGATCGATGGCGTCTCGATGATAATTAGCCAAAAATAACCCGGTTTCTCACACAATGGACTCTACTACCTCCTATACAATGTTCATTTGCACGGCAATGTTGTTACAAGGTAAAGTTGCACATCTCATTTGATAATCGTTTGGTTCATTGGAAAGGCTTTTGATCTGCCCACATAATGACTAGTCTCCGCGCAAATAGGCTTCAGTTTATCGACTGAAGGTACCATGGACGGGAGAATGAACAGCTAGATTCCATGAGCGGCGTCAACCTGCTGTTCAAACTTTTTTTCTCACCCTCGCCAGCTTTACATGTAGGATGAGTATAGACTCTAGGCATTCAGCAAATCATGCTACGATTTGTCCGACTAATTGGACACAGACACAGTCTAAAACAATCAATCTGTTTTCAACATACCTGGATTTGAATTATTAAACACTTTTTGAAAGGCATAATATGTGCGTGATAGATAGGAAATACCAGTTTGCCAAACGGGCATATGTTTGACGTGTATTACAGCCAATTTTACACATCAATTTGTTGGTGGAATTATCACAGTGGCAATTTGGAAGAAAAAATCTGGAAACAAGCGATAATGACTTTCTTTGAGCTATTTGTGGGCGTGTATAGTTTATTAAGTGAGCTGTAAAGGGCGCAAGATAGACTATAGGAGCACTGACCGTAACAGACGCCTTGAGTGACCGCAAAGTGAGTGAGAATCAAGCGGAATCCCCGACTCATCGACCTGCTAAATCAAAATCACCGTATCAACATCTTTTAGCTCTGATACCTTCATGCAATGGGTGATAGTAATGATCTAAGATGCAATTACGGACTGTCTTTGTTTCTGTTACTGATTGTTATGTTAACTCGTCATGGGGATTGTTTCCAAAGCCTTATCCTCAACCAACAGCCTTTAGATAGCAGCCAGCAAGCGCAAGGCCAAATTAGTCAAATCATGGCATTATTTAAAAATCTCCGGAAAAGGCATAAAAGCAACCAGGTGATAGCGTTTAACGAAATCCGGGTAATACCAGATCGTATAAACACAGGGAAGATTAAAGACAGCAGTGGGTCTTCAGACTTTGAGACATTACTCAGTGACGGGAGTTTATTTGTTACACAGCTTAGAGAGAGGAAGAGAGCTTTTATACGTTCCAAACGGCCACATTCACGCTGGGCCAGTCGACGACGGAAATATAATTCAAGGGCTCGACAAAGGGCTAGGTATTTACTTGCTAGGAAGTATCGATGGAAAGGTCGAAGGAGACGAGGCTCCCCAAGAGATCAAAAGGTTTTCATATTTGGACAGGACAATAGGACCCCTGTGTTTCCCTACCAAACGCGTAAGTTCCCTTTTTCAAATGTAGTTCGTTTGTCCACAGGTTGTACTGGGACTCTCGTTACCCCTTCTTTCATTCTAACAGCAGCCCACTGTGTCCATGATGGGTATACCTTTAGAACCAACATAGAAATGCTGAAAGTGGAGATTCCTGAAGCTGTGGGCTATAAGATTTATTACGTTGATAGAATTAGTATACCTCTGGGATGGCTGAAATCGAAAAACCCTGTAGAAAGTTTTCGAGCTGGATATGATTTTGCTGTGGTAAAACTTAACATTCCTGTCCGAGGTCGACAGGAATTTATGAAACTGTTTATTCCTGACCCGAACTCGTTAGATTCTGACATAAACTTCATCGGTTTTCCGTCCTATATTTCTGCTGGGATGTGGACGTCCCGATGCCAGGCCACCATGGACATGCTGGCTATGGAAGGTAATTTACTGCTGAGTAACTGTGATTCGGTCGCTGGGAACTCCGGTGCTGCTGTTTTTACGGACGGCCGATACGGCCGCCGAATTATTGGAGTGTTGTCAAACACAGCCTCGGCCAACACAGGTTCCAACAATATGGTTAGTCGTTATAGCATCATCACAAGTTTCACCTGGTCAAAACTTTTGGAAATTTGTTCGATGATAGGAGAAGAGGGCACAAACTTCGGTGTCTGTCCACCGTTCCCCAACAGTGTGGAATGGACATACAAGGCAGATGATCGTGAGCAAAATGCCCTATTTTAGATGGAACAGAAGCTATCGATCGTCTATACAATGTAAGCATTGCATTAATCCTGACGGGGAATATTGATGTGATATTTTTCTTAAGGTACGTTCCATTCCATTTTTCCGTCAATGCAAGCTTGTGAATACCTGCGTGGGTCTGATTTGACCTGAATGCTGAATACGTTGTCTGATACATTTAATTCAACTAAAACCAGTATTTTACACTTATAATCAAACCCGGATCCCCAAAGAGACAATTGTTTAAACTGAATGTATTATCTCTGAAGTGTGATATGAACTGTTGCGCAACAAGAAAGTCTAGTTATACATTCGTAATGGCGTACGTCAGACTTGCGGACTATTATATGTACTTTGGCTCGACTTATATGGATGTAAATATGTTCGTCTGATTACGCGCACGCCCACATATGTGCACACACAGTCTGTCTAAACATCAATTGCGCAGGGGTAACCATTGTTTTGTAACCAGTGACTAAACTCATGGTCTAGATTACCTCTCAGTTGTCCTAATTCCAACGCCTCTTGTTGTTATAAACATTTTTAAAAGAAGGCATTATGTATGTTTATCTGCATGTATCTGTTCTTGTTTGTTAAACTTTGAATCGAATAAATTACATCCCGTAAACATATACTTATCCTCATTTCAAACAAATTGACATTTTATTTCATGACCCTGTTAAAAGTATATTCAAAATTATGGAATATTGAAACCATAACCAAAATGAATTTTTGGAAATCACAGAATTGAGCCTAGAAGTATGTCAACTATTAATTTTAATAGCATTGATGGTTATTTTGAGTGAGAGTCTTAGCAGGTGAGATAAAATAACTTAGGAGGGAGGGGAGGGATGTTTAAACACCCAACCTTGTTGTAGCAATATTTTCGTGCACATAGGCGCAGCTTTATGAAAAAAGTGAGCACGAAGTTGAAATCCTGTAACAAAAAGTTTCGCACTGTTACTATCTAAAGTTCTAAAATGCCAGAGAGACAAGTTATTCATCGGCTAACACTGTTCAATAATTGATGTCAGTGGCTGACAACGGTGCATAACATGCGGTGTAGAGTCTTGCAGTGTGAATATGTAAACCCACACATTGCTGGTCGCATATTGTGGTGTATTGCACTGTGAACCTGTAGGCCTACGCTGTCGGCTTATAGAGTGTGTTGTCTTGCGCTGTAAATCTGTTGACCTTCACTTTGTTACTCACAGGTTCTGGTGTCTTTCACTGTGAATCTGTTGGCCTACACATTGCTGCTTACAGGTTCTGGTGTCTTTCACTGTTAATCTGTTGTCATATATACATAATGCTGCTCACAGGTTATGGTGTTTTACACTGTGAATCTGTAGGCCTACACATTGTTACTCACAGGTTTTGGTGTCTTACACTTTGAATCTGTTGGCTTACATATTGCTGTTCCCAAGTTCTGGTGTCTTACACTGTGAATCTGTTGGGTTATATATTGCTGCTCACAGGTTCTGGTGTCTTACACTGTGAATCTGTAGGCCTACACATGTCGGCTCACAGATTGTGGTGTCTTGTACTGTGAATCTGTAGGCCTACACATGTCGGCTCACAGATTGTGGTGTCTTGTACTGTGAATCTGTTGGCCTACACTTTGTTGCTTACAGGTTGAATAATTCAATAAATAATCTTCGGCACAATTTAACTGGAATACTCGATCTAGATAAGAAATCGATAAAAAGTGAGATAAATATTTCTTCAGAAGATCAAATATGGACTAAAAGGATTAAGATACAACTGTATACATTTTAAAGTACAAATCGTAATGTGCAATGTGAAATGTTGACACAAGACCCAATCCCGCTTGGCGTCCTCTGTGTAAACACAAGACTCAATGCTTTAAGATGTACACAAGGTAGTTGGTGCTGTTTCCCTCGATTCACTGTCCTCTATGATCAGGGTTCAGTCAATCTATAAATCCAGATTTTCATTCGCATTAGTTAAAGTAAAGCGGTGCTAAAGGGGTCTTAAAACTAAATATAACTAAAGGCAATTAATTGGAAAAGGTAGTCGATTGAAGTTCGACTTCAATATTCGCGTGAATTGTTCAGCGATTAAATTTTATCTTAAAACATTTGCAGCTACTTTGCGTTGGCAATTTTTTACAATAACCGACGATTGTTGGTATTCATTTTTACTTTAAATCAGTAAATTGGCTCCCGTCAAAATATATTGAAATAGTGTTATGTTTGAAAAATATCAAGCGGGGTTTACATACAGTCCTGTATCACAATATAATGTATATGAAGGCACAGTAGGCGCTGCAGGAATTGAGGCAAGTTTTATAAAAACACAAACGTATTCAATAACATGTAAATAAAAGTGTATGTTCTTAAATGAATAGCAAGTATTTCTAAAATAACATTTAAATATGTTGAAAGCCCAATTTTCAAGTCCACAAAATGCTAAAATAATCAATGCTGATAAATAAACATATAATTATTCAAAATATTCAAAATATATATACATGGCTTCATTCAGTGGCATTAAGAATCCCTTAAATAGTATATGGTGTTCGGAAATCTAGTTCCGGTTTATAACAAGTGATTCAATATCATCTCTGACATGTCTGAACATCCTCGGCCATTTCCGTACCGTAAATAATCTCTGATGGAAAGCGGCACATTTCACGGGAGGTAAGTCGCATGGATTTACTTTCATTAAATGATTGAGTTATCCACGTATTTGTTTACGCCTGGATGCTATTCTTGTGTTGATATGATGACGTCATTTTGAATCATTTGCAACAAGCCATACATAAAAAAGGAACAGTGTTTTGTTTAAATGTGATTCTACCCGAAAAACGGGCTTTCTTTTTATTCAAATCCGCGGAGTACTTTGGTTGATTTCAACGCATGTGCACAAAACATCCTACGGTTAACATTACACGTTTTCGTGTAATATTATTGCTTCCATTCACCTCCGAGATAACTGTACCGGTACGGAAAGTGTCGAAGGATGTTCCGACATGCATCTCTGATTGTGGAAGTCCGATTAGACATTATAACGTTACGAATGGTTAATCGGGAAGACTGGGAAACTTTACATAAGAAAACTTAGTAACCGTTCTGAAAACAATTAGCGATCTATGTTTGACTCAACCTTTCCGGTTCAAAACGGCTTCAGTTTCTAAATCAGGGGATCAAAGTCAGTAAAGAATCACCGCAATTTTATTTTCTTTCGCCCTGAACCGTAACATTTTCATATTTTCCTTGTCTGATAACTTCTGGTGCTAGTATTATAAATAAACCAAAACGTCGAGTCAATCATGAATTCCCTCTAGTTTTTCGAAGTTGTTACTTTGCTCTAGAAGATGTAATAAACAAGCTGTAATGTATACCATTCGTGTTTGGTTGAACAAAGAACTTGCTATCATAATTAGTATACTTACGAAATATAAAGTAATTCGTCTTTGTTCACTAAATGTGATACCTAAATATGTCTTTGCAATGTCTCTCACCACTTATTCTTTATGACTGTTATTGGATAGGTGTATGAATAAATCCATATAATTGTATGTAAATTCTTGGCTTTGGATACTTATTTTAACCATTTTGTGACTGTTTCTTGTTTGAAGACTATAAGTAAGCTATTTACTGTTTTTAAGGGGCACATACACAAGTATGTTTTACAGGTTTAACTATGTATGCCGCTTTTATAGGAAGACATACAGCGAGGTCCGTCGTCCGGTGTCGCTACGGCACATAGGGTAGCGGAAAAAAACAAAGAATTCAACACTTCGAATTGGAAAAATACATAATCAGAGACAAAGACAATGGAGATATTGCTCCTAGTAGATTTTTTCCATAATCCCGAAGGAGTCTCGTGACTATTTGCAATATTTCATATACCATATACTCTCTGCCAAGGCTAATGCGTTTGATATCTTTCATATGGCATATGTATTCGGCAATTGCAGTTGACATACGTTTGAACGATGGGCAACAGTTTGCCAACGTCAAATGCAGTACTGCATCAAGTTATATTTACACATTCAATATAGCGTAAATTTTGAAGGCGTGGATTTCAATATTATAGATTATGTATAATACAGACATTGGGAAAGCTGTAAGAGCAAGAATGACAACAGTCGGTTTATAGTCTTGTCTGAGGTTAAGCATTTTAGGGAGTCATCTTGTCCTGGGGCCGGTTACTCGAAGCGATATTTCACGATGCACATCTCGTGGAACCTTGTTTGTGTCACCATACATAACAGTTGACCATTTGTCAATTAACATTTGTAAAGTCTCAATGCTGAACCGTTTTCGAGAACATTGACAATTTTATGTAGAGTCTGCTTAAATGTGAAGCGTCTGAAATAAGCGTTTAAATATTTGCTATAGATTCAGTCTTAAATTGTTCCACCACCATGCGAATTAGCCTATTTTAATAGCTGCATTGTGTATTGAGATATTTCAAACTAATACACATTTACTTCATTCATCACTGGAAATAGACATCAACTTTTGACAAAAAGAAACTTAGTGGAGCGTCCGCCGTGATAGTCCCATTAATCCCTAACACCTGTGATAGTCCCATTAATCCCCAACACCTGTGATAGTCCCATTAATCCCCAACACCTGTGATAGTCCCATTAATCCCCAACACCTTGTCAATTGTAAATGGCTTTATAAATATACTCAGTGAAAAACTTTTAAAAAGGCTAAATTTTAGGTATCGTTGTCATAATTTTTTATTATATTTTTCTCTATCATTATTCTGTGACATTTAACTTGAAAGAAAAAGAAAATGTGAGTAGGTGTAGTTTACAAATTTAAGTACAGATCCGAGTAAACTGCCAACTTAATTTGGTACGTCTGTTCGTTATTTATAACAGTACTTTTGTTCATAAGCAATTTTAATGTCTGGCTTGTAATTATTCTAGTGAATGCTGTGGGTCACATAACGATGAGGGTACACGGATATCGTCACTTTCAACAAAAAATACAGGTGTTTTTAATATCAAGCCTAGTTAGGATTCTCATTACATATTCTTAAAGCCACATGGCTTACATAATCGGTCAAGTTTTATTCGAAAACCATAGTTACATCAATATGGCGCCATGAAGAGTGTTATGTTGCTTCACGTCGCGTCTATAATAAATTTGTCATGCTATTTCACGTCACGTTTAGAAATATATCATGCTTATTCACGTTACCCTTACAACAACGCCATACTGTTTCAAGTCATGTTTGATTACTGTCATGCTCTTTCAAGTCACGTTTAGAAATATATCATGCTTATTCACTTTACCCTTAAAAAGACGCCATGCTGTTTCAAGTCATGTTTGATTACAATCTCCTGTGTAGAAGGTACGTTTCGTTTCGTTTCCGTGCTCTCGGCATACCCCTCTGCGATAGGCTCACCGTCAGAAATCCTGACGAAAC
>JAQQZZ010156180.1:0-12304 GCA_030265115.1 Mopalia vespertina | reverse complement strand
AGTGCTAGTAAAGACAAATAAACCGGAATTCTTGTGAGAAGGTAATAAACCATAGCTAGTCAAAATACTCACCGAAATCCTTGTGAGTATGTATAAAACCAGTGCTAGTAAAGACAAATAAACCGGAATTCTTGTGAGAAGGTAATAAACCATAGCTAGTCAAAATACTCACCGAAACCCTTGTGAGTACGTATAAAACCAGTGCTAGTAAAGACAAATAAACCGGAATTCTTGTGAGACGGTAATAAACCATAGCTAGTCAAAATACTCACCGAAATCCTTGTGCGTATGTATAAAACCAGTGCTATTAAAGACAAATAAACCGGAATTATTGTGAGAAGGTAAGAAACCATAGCTAGTCAAAATACTCACCAAAATCCTTGTGAGTACGTATTAAACCAGTGCTAGTAAAGACCAATAAACCGAAATTCTTGTGAGAAGGTAATAAACCATAGCTAGTCAAAATACTCACCGAAATCCTTGTGAGTATGTATAAAACCAGGGCCAGTAAAGACAAATAAACCCGCAACCGTTTTCCACCAAATCTTTTCTTCAGGTACTCTGGCATGGTAAAGGCCTGAGAAGCAATAACCATGGCAAATTATACGTTATCGATTACAAAATACATCTGGGTACAAAATTAATTAATTAACAAACAAATAATTCAGACATACATGGCTCAGAGAGAAAAGTCAGAATTCATACAAGGCACCCATGCATGAATAGAGCATCAAATGAATTGTTACATAAGAAAATATCGTCTGTATTGACCCACTTGAGACGTTTACTGTGCAAACTGTTTCAAAGAAACAAAGATGTCTTAACATTATAAATATGATTTCGCGTTGTCTGTTCATAAAAGAAAACAATACTTACACCTGAGGCTACATACACGGGGACGAACACCCAGCCCAGTAATATCAGCAAATAGATTGCCTGGTGGACAAAAAATAAAAATCAGAAAATGTGTGAAAGACCTTAAAAGTAGCGGACTTAATACAGATTATCGTGTGCTCCGTGTGATATAAACCAATGTTCAATTCCTTGAAAAGGTACATGGGCTTGTGTCAAAAATAACATGCTTACAATATAGTGTTTTCAAATTTGCTTAAAATTGTCAATGGGCTGTGGTTATTGTTATTCGGTTCAGATCAGTTAGTGCTTCACGTATGTCAAGTTTGAAAATGAAATAATATATATTTTACTATCAGTAGCTACTTAGTTATTTTACAAAGACATACAGGTGTAAACTGATAATATAAGGATGTGTCGCAAATAATGTAGACGTATACTTACGTGCCATTCGTAAATGGCAACAGCAAACCCAGACGCTGCCGCTGTGCCGGCCAATCCAATAAACATTGGTGCTCCGACATTACTGGCGAATATTGATGCTCCAATCTGAAGAAATATGTGAAATATTTTAAATGAGCAAATCGACCTATGACAAGACATGCAAATGTTCAGTTGATAAAATAATCTTTTCCATATTTATGCACAATGTCTGTCCGCATGGTTGGATGACCAAATAATATATTTAAAAAAAGGAAAAGGATTTATAAAAAAGGAGTAAAAAAAAACAACAACATTTATACAATTTCCAAGGTTTTTTTGTGAATTAAACGCGCATATCTGAGTTTGTCTGAAGAGAAGGAGACAGACTAGACCACAAACGACTGTTCTGAAGGTGCTCCATTCACATTTCGAAGACAAAACCGAAAGTAAAAGTGATACACACTTTTATTGAAACTATAATTGTTTTCTTTTAAATACATCATTCTGCCGTGTGTAAACATTTGTCATTTGGCCTCAACCGACACAAAAAGACAGGACACGATAATGGACCTAAGACCTAAGACGTGCTGAAAATGGAGCGTAATTGTACGTCTTTATACCTTATATTCTGTCACATAAACCATGGCTGTCTGAGGTTACCCCTCTAACTTACCGGGAACCATGTCATATCCTTTCCTGCTAAGAAATAACCTGCCGACGTCCCTCGGTTAGGTCGGAAAGTAGACTAAAAAAAGTAAACAAAACAACATTATTGCAAAACGAAAATTTAACTATTTATGTCATAATCTTTTTGTCTTGAAAGTTAAAATGCTTACCATATTTAAAATATAAATAGAAAAATTATATTCAAGCATTTATAACGGTGGTCATGTTTTGTGAGTAATGATGGGGCTAGAACTCAACCCCGGCCAATATCCTTTATCACAAAAAATAGTGACTAGTGGCCCATTCCACAAAGTGATCTTAGCTCATCTAAACTTCCATGGTGCCAGTAGTGAAGGTATTGAACCGTCTTGGTAATAAGATCAACTTAGGATAAGATTGCTTTGTGGAACAATATCCAGGGGCCAGTTGCCTGAAAGACTATTAGTCGCAAACGTTAGATTAAATCGCTAATAGCGGATGAGAGACATGCCTTAAACATATCGTGACGTCGCCTTATAGAGGGTTAAATTTCATAGCGCTTCAAGCAAAATCGCCAGGGGAGATTGGGGTTCAAAGTATGTTTCATCCTGTCGCAACGCTGAGAAGTTACGGACTTGATGAGCGAATCCTCGATGTGGCTCAAGTGGTTTTAGTGTGGTTCAGAAGCATTTGTATATCTGTATAGCTCTGAAATACACTATGTATTGGTAATTATTTACGGTTACCTTCCCATTCTGAGAAATTGTGGAGTTTATATTAAAATTTAATGCCGGTATAACAATAAGAAGCGATTGCATTTACAGATGGGGGGGCAAAGAATAATGGTGGAAAGCGGTGCTCGAAATCAACTTATAAACAAGACTAAGTGCACGTTTTGCGTTGACAATTTAAATGATATTCACATACACTCATTGGACTATTTCTTGGAATCGTAGTATGTTTAAACCGAACCATCAAAGTAAATACACGTAACTGTTGTGCGGTAGAGCGTCACTGATAGGCTAGAGATCCCGCCATTATGGGTGTATGTGCCAATAGAAAGCCAGCATATGAAACTAGGTCAGAATACAAATATATATAGCGATACCATGTGTTCGGATGATGGCTGACATCATGCCAAGTACATGATAGGTATATTCTAGGTTTTATATATTCTATCTGTTGACAATTAAAGGTCAGCTACCCAGAATTCCAGTTTTTGTTATAATATACGATTTATGTACATAAGGAAATATGGGTCTCCTCCGGTAAAGCATGTCCTATATAAGTATACAGAGTACAAACATGTCGTGTTTGTTCTGTACAAATTTAAGCCCTCGGCATCCCAGTTTTCTCTTCATATTGGTCGGCTCTTTACAGAGGAACATTAGATCTCCCTATTAAATCAGTAAATGCTTGCATAGTCTCAAAACATACTGTGCAAAATGATAAGCACAGTTCATGTTTTGGGTCAGGGATGATTTAATTAAATGAGCTTCTGTCACGTGAGTTAACAAAGATACTCCCCCATAGGCCAAATGTAAAATCAAATTAAACACAAGTAAATGTGAAAAAGAATTCAACATTTAACACATATGTTCTAATTGGTTTAGTGAATAGATTTGGACATTTATTTAGAAATGCTGAATGTGTTTAACACACTTCTACATGTAGATACGTATCATATACATTTGAGTGTAGAAAAAAGGTAAGTATAACTATTTTGTCAAATAAACCCCTGTATTCCAATAATTAGGAAGAAAACAGTCTTCTGTGTATGTGTGATGGATGGGATAAGGCGTGTTGTTACCAAAAGTACAACTATGTCAAATATTATTTCACCTATATTTTAACAAAATTACGTGTCGAAAGAAGGTAGAAATAATTTAACACATGTAGAGAAAAGACAATAGCCGACAGTTACAAATGGAATGCTTTAGAAACAGAACGTTTACTCTTCGTTGTTGATTGACAGAAAATACACACTGGCAAAGAAATGTCGATTTCACAAAGACAATAACAAGTTGTTGGTATTCTCTCAAAGAAAGGTGTTAAATTACGCGTTTCTTTTCCAAGCACATAAACGTTGTTTTTTTTCCGAGTCACTCTAACTAAGGAATAAGAAAAAAAATAACATCGCTTAAATAAAATATATATCTTCAAAAGAAGCAACATTAATATGAATAATTTATTTTTCTTATTGTGTTTCAAGCAGATTCATAAAGTAAAATATAAATATGTACGAGGAAACGTGTAGAATTTCAGAACAGCTTGCAGACTGCAAGTCATCTCTCTGCAGTGTTTAATGGGTATATTATGAAAAAGAATTTGATTACGGGCGAAAGTAAACTCTTACTGGGGCGCCTTTTCCAACTGAATTATAAATGTGTTTATGTGTTTTAACTGAGTTATGAATATATAGCAGTTGGTTTATTAACTGAGTTATAAATGTATAGTATTAGAGTATTTTACACACGGAATAAGTTTCCACTTTTGAAATCTGCGTGACATCACCTATTGGTGTCTGTAATTCAGACTCTCCTTACTTTACCGGTGGTCAATATGTCTTATAATTGTCAAGTATGGCTTATCACCATCTGATCTTTTATGCTTTCAAAACAGTGGACAGGTAACAGCGAATCATTCGTCTTGTTTCAGTTTGGAAGACTTGTGTTATAAGGCCAATGAGATTCCGCGCCAATCCTTCGCTTAGTTTCAGGTGTATAGCAATGTGATTGGTCAGTTATTATAGCGTTATTGGCGACCGGATTGTTTTCCGAATGGCTGGGTCGATTAGCTTAGTATCGCACTGGAAGGACTCACTACCATCAAAACAACATTCCAGTTCGGTTTTCCAGAGAACTCGATGAACAATGAACTAGATTCTCTTTTAATACAACTGGCTAATAAGTTACCTTTTTTTTCTGTTCAGAAGTACCGGAACATTTATTTTTTGCGGATACAATAGGTTTACACTAAACGTCTAGCAGTCTTTCATTGCTTGGTGACTCAGAAAAAAAAGGTAAATAGATAAAAGGAAAAATTAAACGTTGTGCAATATTATAAGAAACACCAATATCCAGGAAGGATAGCACCGTGCCCGTGTGGGAAACCGCGCCCAGGTCTATTGTCAGACTCAAAATATTAACGAAAAGACTGCAGTGCTTCCAGTACTGTCGGCAATGAATCAAACATGTGTTTAATTCCGTATGATTCATTGTACTCGATTGTACTCCGATATAGAGTCTGGGGGACATCCAATACTAGGCACTGACTGAAGAAACCTATACTGGAGAAACAGTTTTTCTTAGTTACAATGACTTACTCTAGACAATAAGTACATTGTCTAATAGCTAGCTGTATATTTCTTTTGCTACCATTATGGTTGCCACACTTAACTATTGTTGTTACTTACCCACATTCCTACGATGAGCACAATCACGAAATAGACAGCTATAGTGATGTAGTCCCCCCATTCTAACTGGGCTATTTGAGCAACCATCTTCACTCAGCTCTTCCAAACAATTAAATAATCTGCAATAAGAAGTTTAAAAACACCTTGAAAGACCAAGCGATGAATTTATCTCTACAAGGCCTCTTATATGTGCTGTGTTTACTTTCACTCTCAGATACAGGTTCTTTAAGGCTCTTAAGAAAAAACGATGGTTCTGTATGGAACCTTTACGACAAAAACTGTTCGTTGGTATTGGAAACAAAGGGAGATGTTCCGATACAGTTTATTTAAAAGGATTCCATACAGAAACATAAAGTGTTCCACCAGAGTCATAGGCCGACGAAGCCTTAATAGTTGTAATGGGGCCATTTGTTGTCAAAAAGTGTAGAAAATATTTGATCTCACCAAATTCCAAGTGAATGGGGTTTCAGATCAAACTAGTCACGTGCAATCTTCTTTGGAGTAGAATCGGTGAATGTTACCAAAGAAATGCTGACCGTGTATTTTGACCTTTGAGCTTGTTATTGAATGGTTTGCGACAGCTAAATGGTGAATATACTTTTCGCAATAGGTGACCTTGAACTTCTATAAATTAGTCCTTTATCACCATCGTATTCTCGCCAGATTCTATTTTGGACGAGACTAAGACAACTCTGGTACGCCATGCCAGGCCATCGCGCATTAATTTCCGCCAATATTTGGGTCGACGTTTGTCACAACTCAGCAAATAAAAGAAGTGCAAAACAAGATGGCCCGGGTGTATCTTAGAGTCAATGTCTCGACCGAGGAAGAAGAATCGATTCTATTCTAGAATGTCCCTTATCAGTGAATATCCGACATAATCGTGACCTTGACCTACATTACATAAGAAACAGGCGTACCGGTACTACATTATTAGTCAGTTAGCTCACAAACATTTTTGTCTGTGATGCTCTTTGAACAATATAGATCCTTTACCCATACATGCTAATCACTGCTATATGGAATCAATGAATGCCACAAACAGATAATCTGTCCGTGTTTCGGAACTGTTGACATAGCAACTGTCTTTGCTTCTAAACAGTTATTGTTGTTGTTGTTGTTGTTGTGATTGCCCGTGGTTAGAGTCAGTTGTCGTCTTACTCTTACTGTACAAGTTGTTTTTAATTAAGCGCTGTTTTGCGTGGCTATGAATTGTTAAACCAGATACAAATGATAACACTATGCGTATTTATAACAAAAACATTCGCTACATAAGTATATATTTAAGTAGCCGATTTTACCCCTCAGCACGAACAGGGTATTTGGATTTGTATTGTTTTGTTTATTCACCAGAAACAAAATTTAAATCAGTACAGCGAAATAAAACAATAATTAAGGACAGAAATTGTGTCTAACATAGTCAATTCTGGAGGGAATAAAAGGCCAGTGGGACTTTTTTTCTATCCCAGTAGAATAGAATAACAGTTGTAATGGCAAACGTAATTGCGTAATTAAGGCTGACACGAAACACTGTCGGACTGGCTCATCACAAACAGTTATCATCACAAGAACTACGCGCTGTATTCATCACACTTATAAAACATACAGAACAAGTTCATTTAAATAAGTTGTGTTTCTTTTACAAGTGCAATCTACTCTCAGCCGCAAATACCATTTTGTGTGGAGGGATGGGGAAGGGAGGGGCCATATACCCGGCATCACATGGTTTTGAGAACACTTGGTATCTAAAAATACCCACCAACGCAAGACGAGGCGAAGTCACATAACGAGTTAATACGCATATGGGTTGTTTTATACGCTATGTCTCAAAAACTATTCAAGTTTCATTCATCAAACTTGTACATCATACAAATCAAATAAGGTATATAGATGTGCCATTTACACTGTTAAGTCAACCCAATGTGGTATTTACACCTCGAGGATGGAGGAGCGGAAGTCGCATGCCCAACACTGCATGGTTTTGTTAACACCCAATATACCTTTAAACTACTAAAGCTTCACGCATCATACACTAAATATGTCAAGGTAGATTGGCCTGCCTTTAAAGGTTTTGTCAACTCACCGCCTCTCTGCGGTGGGGGAGAGAAGTGATATACCTAGTACTATGTGGTTGTGTTAGCAACCAACATCTCATTAAGTTACCCTCATTAATCTTATGCCACATACAGAGTAGGTTAGGTAGATGCAGCTTTTAAGTGTGCATTTTACCCTGGTCTCATATCCAATATTGCATGGTTAATGCTCTTTTTTCTGCATTTCTTCTAAATTGATCAAACAAAATATTCGAGGCTGGGGGTGAACGCACCTTTACCTGCTTCATCTAATTTAAAACCTCAACATGCAGAGAGTTTTTACTTTAGACAATATATGTTTTGTTTAAACTATTCAGGACCAAATCAAATTCATATGTAAATCACAATCATAAATCAATTTGTCTCTTACCATTAATGCAAAGTTATTTCCAGGAGTTTTGGGTTCGTCTGATGCTAAATCCCAACTGTCAGGTGAGGAGTCCAGGTAGCGACTGATTATAATAATAATACACGTATAGCAGACACCTTATAGCCCAAGAATAACGCCACACAGGCTTGTTTAAATAACCCCACTTTAGCTCTTATGCCGCTGACAGCTCATCCTAGGGCGATGGACTGCTCTCTTCCAGCACCTGAAAGCGAATAAAAGATCATTTTTCTCAATTTGCTGAGTAAATATCCAAGACCAAGTTGATTTAAATATATGCTCTTATATATACTTACCCTATATCCATGCACAAGCATACTTATCAGATTTCTGATAGAATGCCAGGATCTTTATATTACAAGGTCTTCGCTGAGTGAATATTATTTGAACTTATATGGTTATGCAAATTGTTTTTCTCTGGATTTATTTAAAATATATATATGATTTTTAAATATTAATCACACGGGCATATACATATTTGGTATATATTTCTAAAAAGCAATCACACTGGCACAGAAATGTAGATTGATTAAAATCGATTAATCATCCTATGTTCTAGATAAACTCCCAGAGAGAAGTTTCTTAATAAGCCTTAATCTCGATTTGTGTTGTGGGTTATATTTAGAGAAGTTAATGGTTATTTATATGGTATATAAAATATTGTTACATATGTGGCCAAACAGATATTCGGCATTGGTTAGGAATAAATTAGCCCACAAACGGGTATTTCAGAGATATAGAGATTACCCATACTATATCCGTTAAAGATAATAAGTATTACAACCTGTCTGAGATAGAAGGAAGTTTCGCCTTAACCAGTAGGCCCTTTAGATTCTTGTTTCTCTTGTGTGCTATAATGGGGCTTTGCGAGATAGGGATAGACGTTTGGGTACAAGATTTTGATTTTCCTGTAAAAGGAGACTAACGAATTGCTGCTTGGCTGGTCATATTGGAATATAAATGGAATTATTTCTTTTAGATCATTCACCTGGTTCCCAACTGAAACCCAATGAATACAACGTGTGAAGAGTTGTAATCCAATAATCCAAAGCCTCTCTAAGCGTTTATGTTCGGTTTCTTGTTCAGAGGGAAGAATGTGTTTTTTCAATCGGTATGGTTACAAAATGATCTATAACCGAATGACCAAACAGAGAAATATTCTGGCTATCTGGGATTTGAGTTTTGACCTAAAGGAACTCAAAGCATTGATGGCTCTAATCCGACGGGGATTTTTGGTATGACCTACATATTGTTTCAGACACTTCTTACAAGTTATAAGGTACACCACATTTTCTGAATCACGATTCAACAGGGGTTGCTTAGCATACATTCCACAGACTTCATGTCCCCACTCCCATTACAATGGAAGCATAAACCTTTTACTAATAACACAAATAATAAACATTTCTAGTTTGTTGTCCAACACAGGGGGCTTTATCTGCTATGCAAGTATCTAGTTTGCATCTCGCCTTCATACATTTTGAGGACCTGCCTGACAATGTTACAGAGCGTTTGCGGTGTTTTCTTCTAGGAGCTGATTGTAGCCCTTGGTCTAAATATAACTGTTCAGTTGTCTGAGAGTATATCATCTTGGAATAAAGGCCTTAAATGCAACAGAACAAGCCAGATTGAAGGTAGCAAAGAGTGCTAGACTTTCTGTGAAACCTTTTTACTTGTGACTTAATAATTCCCTTGAAGGTACCGGTATGGGAGGATGAAAGGATTTAGCAAGAAGTCGTGGGTGGGTATCTGTAGTCTTAGAGTACACCTTAAAATAGAAAGACCCTACTTTATGTAAATTAGGACCCTTGTAGGACTATACCGTAACATCTTAAAAACATTTACGCTAATAGTGGGCTGGAATTTAATGATATGATCGTGCTGATTAAGAGTGACAATAAAGAGATCAAGATCATCTCTGGAATGCTGTCAGAGTATAAGTATGTCATCCAAATATCTAAGATACAACTGACACTGCTTAGCCCACTTTCCAAGGGTTT
Source organism: Mopalia vespertina (assembly GCA_030265115.1). NCBI lineage: Eukaryota > Metazoa > Mollusca > Polyplacophora > Chitonida > Mopaliidae > Mopalia > Mopalia vespertina. The sequence continues at coordinate 2,488 of JAQQZZ010156180.1, read as the reverse complement.
CATGTTCCCATTCTGCCATCAAAACTTGAGCAAAGTTAGGGCTAACCTTTTACCCATAGCACAACCTTTAGTTTGCTGGTATATGTAATATTTGTACTATATATTTGTAATTGTGGTCGATAACGCATGCGTTGGCCAATCTTGCATGTGATTAAGTCAAACTAACAACCAATCGGCTAAACCCGGTGAGATTCTCGTTACTGCGTTGTCTTGCCAACGCTCGGCCCAATCGTATTCTCGCTAGAGATTCTATTTTGGACGAGACTAAGACGATTCTCGCACGCCACCAAGCCATCGAGCATTTATTTCCGACAATATTCGGGGCTACGTTGGCCACAGGTCAGTATAAAAAAGAAGTGCAAAACAAGATGTCGTGGGTGTATCTTAGAGTCAATGTCTCGACGTAGGAAGTAGAATTGATAATATTTTAGAATGTGCTACGCCGTGATAGATGTATGAATATGCATACAAATTTATACATTTTTTTTTCTCCGGAAGCCTATTTATCAGTGAAAGAATGCTATTCCCCACACTTTAATAAACAAAGCGAATTCCATACGGCTTTTGGAAACACAAATTAAGTTTAGGAGTCCATTGAATTCTGAAGCCAAAACAGACAAATAGTGATAAAACTCTGCAAATCGCGGACTATGTTTATCAGTTGACTTGAAAAAGTGCACGGCACAAGGAGGACGAAGGTTTGATGTCGGAGATGGTGTACTCAGTACAATATATAGGCTACTTCCAAGGGACTAACAACTGACAGACCAGTTCATGGAGCTAATGCTCGCAAACATGCATATAAGATAAAGATTTTACCTGAATACCACGCTTTAGTGATATGTTTAAAACTTACCTGAGTAACATGTATCTGCTCTCGTTGCTGTCGTTTTACAAACACCCCGTTTAACAAATAGACCTATATCTATAGCTAATGTGTCAAAAAAAAAAACATCATTCAGATAAACGCTGTTATCTGTGTGTAATAAAACAGTGGAGTTTGGCCTGAACAACCTATATAACCCTATATAAAACAGCTTGAGGTAAAGATTTAATAAGGACGAAAAACACAATGTCGTGGTGCAGGTTCTCAATGACGCTACAGATGAAGACGTTAATACCTACGTCACGTATTACATGGTGATATGACATTTTATATCTTCACTTACATGTACAAAAAACACACTTAAAAGACAACTATGAAAGCTAATGCTTGAAAAATCTATATATATTTTGAATAAATGAAGAGAGAAAAATTTGCTTGTCTCCACCGGGATTCGAACCCAGGAACTTTGGGTATATATAGTTAACCCACCGCTTGGATTTGGTTTAATTAGCACTTTTCGAAGCATTTAATGTTATTTCAATTTTGTGGCTAGATGGAGTCAATCGAAATGGTGCTATAAATAGGGTATACACCTAATAGTAACTACTCGATCCCCGTACAGACAATTACTCTATCCCCGGACAGACAGCTAATAGTAATCATTTGATTCCCGGACAGACACCTAATAGTAAATACTCGATTCCCGGACAGACATCTAATAGTAAATACTCGATCCCCGGACAGACACCTAATAGTAAATACTCGATCCCCGGACAGACACCTAATAGTTACTACATCGATCCCCGGACAGACACCTTATAGTAAATACTTGATCCCCGGACAGACACCTAATGGTAACTACTCGATCCCCGGACATACACCCAATAGCAACAACTCGATCCCCGGACATACACCCAATAGTAACAACTCGATCCCCGGACAGACACCTAATAGTAACAACTCGATCCCCGGACAAACACCTAATAGTAACTACTCGATCCCCGGACAAACACCTAATAGTAACTACTCGATCCCCGGACATACACCTAATTGTTACTACTCGATCCCTGGACAGACACCTAATAGTAACTACTCGATCCCCGGACATATAAGTTATAGTAACTACTCGATCCCCGTACAAACACCTAATAGTAACTACTCGATACCCGGACAGACACCTAATAGTAACTACTCGCTCCCCGGACATACATCTAATAGCAACTACTCGACCCCCGGACGGACGGTAAATAGTAACTACTCGATCCAGGACAGACACCTAATAGTAACTACTCGATCCCCGGACATACACCTTATAGTAACTACTCGATCCCCAGACAGACATCTAATAGTAACTACTCGAACCCCGGACAGACAGCTAATAGTAACTACTCGATCCCCGGACAGACACCTAATAGTAACTACTCGATCCCCGGACATACACCTAATAGTAACTACTCGATCCCCGGACAGACACCTAATGGTTACTACCCGACCCCCGGACAGACAGCTAATAGTAACTACTCGATTCCCGGACATACACCTAATAGTAGCTACTCGATCCCCGGACAGACACCTAATAGTAACTACTCGATCCCCGGACATACACCCAATAGTAACAACTCGATCCCCGGACAGACACCTAATAGTAACAACTCGATCCCC
>JAQQZZ010156169.1:0-12305 GCA_030265115.1 Mopalia vespertina | reverse complement strand
TTTACGTCGTACTCAAGGGTATTTCACTTATATGACGACGTGCCAGCCCAATGGATGAAGGAAACCACCCTCGACACGCTCGCAACAAACAAAGCCAAGACAGGACAAATACAGGACAATAACAGGATGTAATACAGACCCCACAAATCGGCTTCCTGTTCCTCTTTAGCTCTGAGGGCAACATGAAGCTCCCTCCAACCACCCGCTCGTGGACTTGCAATCCCTGGCATCAGTTGTTTGGGAAACTATGTTCCAAGTTTGAAGTTAATCTGTGAATTTATTCTCTACTTTTGTTCACAACAGTTATTAGCATGAATATTGCAAAATTATGCAATAACGGACATTTTGTTTTCTACTATAGTAGCGATGGACAATAAAATGTACAAGTCTTACACAGATCGAAGTTTGGCCCTAACAAGGTTTTTCTGACGATACAAATGATCTGTTGGTGATATAAATATATAAAGTTTGATTAGTGTTCAGTCATTTCATATGAGTTTGCATTGAATGTGTTTAGAGAGTTACTTTGCTGTACGATAGGTTACTTCATTCATATGATGGCTGAAGGAAACACCCCTCTATGTCACTGGCAAAAAAGATCAGACTATCCTACTCAATATAGACATCACAAATATTTCGGCTTATTGTTGCCCCTCAGATCAGACAGCACAAGGGAACGGTTGCTTGAAGCACTATTACATTTAATCCCCTATTTGATTTGATTTGTTTGTTTGATTTGGGTTTTAGGTCGTACTCAAGGGTATTCCACTTAAACGACGACGTGCCAGCCCAATGGATGAAGGAAACCACCCTCGACACACTCGCAACAAACAAAGACGGGACAGGACAATAACGGACGCAATACAGACGTCACATACAGATCGGCTTCCTGTTCCCCTTTTAGCCCTGAGAGCACCAGGGCTTGAAGGGACCATATGTCTATAAATCTAATAATTTATTAGCAACTTAACCTGATCTAATGAAAAAACCTCCCAATTAACACCTGAAAACCTGCCTTTTGTCAGGTAGAAAGAGAGCCATTATCAAAATGAGGACAGCAGTCTAATGCACAAACTAAGCCTTAATGTGCACTCCTATAACATGAAGTAAAACAATGATAAAGCAATTAATCTTTATTTCCTTAAAAGTTTCTACATTTTTCATACAATGACAACATTTTGTATCACAATAAAATGAGATATCATGATCATGTGACAAGTCTTTGAACATTTTGGGCAGGCACTGAAAGTGATAAATTAAAACCAGAAAATATGATTCCAAAAAATTGTTGCAATGTACTGGGTTATGCATGAAAAGATCAACTGGATGGTGACTGTTTTAACATGTCCAATGTAACATTTAATTGTAGAAGATGTCAAGTTTCAGCAAATTGTTAATTAACATAACTTTAAGCAGAGTACCTGTACAAATTTGTCAAAGAGAATTCTTGCCATTTCTAGATTAAAGTTTAACCCATAGAAATGTCAGTAAAAATTAAGAAAACGAAATTGTTAGTCAATTGGGGTTGCATGTAAATCAAGGAACAATGTCCAATCACAACTGTTCAAGAAAAAAACAAAAAAAGCCCCATGCCTAACCGCAACGTGTAATAAAATGCATTCGTTCATAATTTTACATTAGGTGGAAATTCTATTTATAATTTTAATATTTATTGAACTAGGGAAAAAAAAATTCATGTAGGGTCAACTTGACATGGGAGTTAAACAGTCAGTACACTAGTCGTGTGGCTAATTACAGTTCTATTTAAATATGAACATTTAAAAAAGAAAAGAAAGTTTAAGTTAGATTATTCAAATTTTCAGTGATAATTTTTAATAGTTTCTTTAAACAACTGATTGCCCACGATTTGAATGAACTTAATATGCACCGTGGACGAAGCACCCAGACTTTCCGGCAGTCATTAAGGGTGCAATATGGGATAGGATGCCCAGCAATCTCTTAAGATTGATTTTGTTGATATGACATGAATTTTAGAAAAAAAAGAAAAAAAAATTGGACAAAAGAAAAAAATTTCCTGAGCAATGAGTACATTTAATTATGCTGCATGCACACACGGACGCACGCACGCACACACATCATACATAATATTGCAGGTCAACTGAACATGCATACCAACAAGTTAATATCACCAAAGAAACCGGGTCAGACCGTAATTGATTGATAAATGGTAAACACAAGTCATGTCCCTTTACTGTTGATTTAAATATACAGTTTTTAAAAAATTATTTTTCCTAGCACAAGAAAATTGTGACAATTAACAAAATGTGGAAAAATATAGATCCTCATTTTAGTACATAGCAATCAAAGTTATTTTTAAAGAATATAATACAAGATTTCTCAAAAGCACTGTCAACAATACAGGAGAAATTTTCAGAAAAAAATTACACATAAAATCATATGGAGTTACCTCCCATCTTAGTCATCAGGGAACATGTGAGGAAAGTCTTCTCAAAGCTTCATTCCAGTTTATCGATTCAAACAACGAATCAAATTGATAAATTCTGTAAAATTTGCATAATAATTAACATAGAAAACATTCTCCATGCATTAAAAGTTTGAAAACCAATATAATATTGGTTTTCAAACTCTTCATGCATACATTAAGTACTGTGCCCAGACTCGATCATATATGTACATGTACAAGAAAGATTGACAACCATGAAAAATAATTTTTTCATCATATTTATTCATTAAAAGTGTTACTTCTGTTCCAAATGGGATTCCACTTCAATACGTTTGTGTAGATGTTACATGTATGTGCGATAAAATTATGCGATAAATGTCTGCATAGCCTCCTCAAAGAGGAAAACAACAATTTCATTTCGAACACAACAAGGCTATGCAAAAGGAGCAATTCAACAACAACAACAACAGTTATGCATGGAAGATCAAAATGTTAAAAACCAACAGAGGGCCATTTCCATAAACAGTTTTGTACATTCAAGTTGTTGTCTACAAACAGATTTTCACCTGTCAGTGTGGTGGGGCTTGATCTTACATTAATAGAATGCAAACACAATATCCTCAATGTTGGTCCCCATGAAAATTAGGGAAAACTTTAGCTAAGAGTGTTTGGGGGGGAAAAACCCCAGTTTTTATTCATAATGGAGTGGATGGGGGAAAATAGAACTTTTGCACATGTAAAAGATTTGGGAATTCGCATTGTAAACTGGCAAAGTTCTTGGTACCTGAGTAAAGCTTTGGGAAAAATATGGATTCGGAGCAAATTGTAAATCTAATAATGATTGGACTAGTCTTAATTGACACGAAACAATCACGTCAATTAAATTATTCAAACTGTCTGATATACAGGAATTTAAAAAGCTTTAAAGCTTGGAACCATTGCAAGACAAGAAAATCTATTGATTGTGCATGTTTTTCACAGTATTGTACATAGCATGGGTGGAAACCAGTGCAAAAAGTAAGATAAGTATTAAAGCATGGTTAAACTCCCATTTCATTTTCCCCTCTATACATGTATATTAAGGCAGATGTACAGAATGCAGGTATGTTTTTTCAGTAGTCATTAAAAATATCTTTGAATAAAATATAGCTAAAATAACATTAAATTTACAAAACATAGTCTGTAACAATCTTTTTTAGAATCTTTGTTTTTTCCTCGAAGAGAAAATACTTTAATAAGGAATATCGCAAAAAAAAAAAAAAACAACAGGAAAACAGTTTATGCAACAAAAAGGTCTATATACACATACAAAAGATTTGCATATTAAAATTGATCAACAAGTACTTCTCAACATTAATTGCTTTTAAAAAAACTTTTTTTCATTTTTTTTTTACATTTTTTTTTTTATTTATGTTAAAATTAACTTTCGATTCTGCTCTTTCTTCCAGTTCAAGAGTTCAACTGAGCTTAACCTTTCCATAGTTTTTGCACAACAACTGTTTTTTATATTCTTTCAAATTGACTTGCAGCTCTCATTAATTTAACTCACTTTCTTTGTAAAGTTAAATAAATATACACATGTTTAATACATTTATATTGATGGCAAAAAATAACGAAGGGCACAACAATTTTAATCTTGGGCACTTAAATGAATACCTAGATCCACTTTCACTCATATTAAACAAAAAACCTTACACTTGTATGTATGAATTAATGAACAGCAGTTTAAGGGGTGATCTCAAAATAACAGGAATAACAAATAAGGGACCATTTGAAAGTGACAGATGAATTATAATGTAGTACATGAATTGTTGTGAAATGATGATTGATGACCACAAAAGTAATAATTTTTTAAGACAAAACAGCAATTTTGTTGAAATTCGATAACTGAGAAATCCATGTATATGCACAGAGAGAGCCGAATTTTTGAAAGTTTTGAAATTAGATGATAGACAGCAACAGCGTTTTGAGCTGAAGAGACTAACATGGTAGTGCCAATAACTAAAGGCTTAAATAACTGCCCTTCCTTGGACTTAACGTACACTCAATGTTTTATAAAGAAAGCATAAGCATTTGAGAACAGAAATTCACCCGTTTTATTTTTTGGAAAAGAAAACCAAAAATAAGAGACAGAATTACATGTACGAGAATGAAACAAAGAATTTTCAATTTCTATACCCTTACTACATGTACCTCTTTCTTGGATTTAATTATGGGAAATTGTAATAAAGTAAAATAATGAGTCATATTGTGGGTCATTGGAAATGTGCTATAAACTAGATGAAAGAAAAAAAACCCCACAAAATGAGTGACCTAAGAAAATTGTTTAGCACTTTTGTTGTACTTAAGGGGTCTAAGAAATTGCCAAATCATATTACACAAGAAAGAAATATTCAGTTGGTAAAAGTTATTTTAATAATACTGAATGATTTTTTAATAAATGCAGATATACTGTAGTTTTCTAAATAAATATTACAAAAACATGCAGACTCATCTACTGTTGTGTAATGCTGTAATGTCAGAAAGCTGAACAATGGCTCAGAATGTGAATCTCTTCCTGAAATTGTTTTGTGTGTAACACCAGTACTAGAGTCCAATGTTTCACTAGGTACTATCATCTGCCTGAACGCCGTTTCTTTTTGTTGTCAACAAATCACTTACATGTAGATTTTGTAGGATTCAATTCCAGAAGTATGCATTTATTATTGAAATTCATATCAGCCAAGGGAGATAACCATGGTTCTTATATCCTGTTACAGTATTTAGACCAAGAAAATAACTGTCATTTGAAATGCTTGTTTGTTTGTTTGTTTAATTGGGGTTTAATGTCGTACTCCATTTGAAATGCAGATTCTTTTAAAATAATAAAAAAAATGAAAAAAAAAATTGCTTGTTTGATTGGGGTTTAACGTTGTACTCCATTTGAAATGCAGATTCTTTTAAAATAAAAAAAAATTGTTTCTTTTAAAAAATACTTAACAAAAGAGAATACTTGGAATGTTATTTTAAAAATGAACAAAACAAAATGTAAAAGCTTCCTGAACACAAAAACAAAGCTAAAATAGTTAAACAAATATTTTCTCAGGAGACAGAAAAGCAAGGGAAAAAAAAAGTTGATATTAAACATTTTTTGGAAAATTTACTTTTTATTTCATAACATTTGTCGCTTTAGAAACAGAAGAAGAAACTCATGAAAGAATGTAATAATGGCAAACTTAGACAAGCGAAAACATGAATAATATATTATTTTCCTAAACAGCAATGATTAATCATGCTGAATTCAAAATGTGTTAAAATGAAGTCCATGTTAAAATTTCCTTTCACCTTCCCATATAAAATTCTCAATCACACACATGTCACACTTATAAACATACATATATATACAGATTATGAGAAATATGGGATTTATAAAAACAACCCCACGATATGCATCAATATTACCAAGCACAAGTTTCCCCTAACCCAGATTCTGAACATGTAAGTATTTCTGATGGGAAGAATATTTGATACACTCCAGCAACAAATCTGATACATTTTATCCTAACCATATATATTTTTAATTTTAATGTCTATTATTTCTCGTTTAAAACAGCAGTAAATTGTGTGGCGATCGTCCAGGCCCAGTGGATTGTCTGATAAACAAATTCCGACAACATGGATGAAACTGAAGCTGTTATCTTTATGTGCCTTTATTAGGGTAGGTCAGAACATGGAAACAGTCAAATCTATTGCCTTCTTTGACTGCATCAATAATCTGTCAAATCTGTTAAACTACGGGCTGCTTCCATACATCCCATAATAAAGAAATATGTAAACGCTGGCACTTGTTGTAAGCTTCACATCTTCTGCAATAAAGACTAGCTCAATTGCTACCTGTGATTTCATTGGTTGACTGATCAAGGAAGCCAGCATCCATCATACCAGTGGATTCCTTGCACTAACTTTCAAATGACTTTATATATTTAACACTCTGCACTGATATTTCGTGACAATTTCCAACTGTGGAATTCATTTCCTTCATTTAATTGACAATCCTGCAACAAAGCCTTCCTTGTAACGTTTAAGCTGAATCTACAGATATTGGAAGTTAACACATTTCTGATCAACACTAAAGGGAAACCCACTTTCACAGAGGGGGATTTCAATTGATGATCTTGTAAATTCCACTTCTGCTGATGTGTATTCCACATTTGATCTTGTACATTCCACTCTAAAACATATAAATTCCATTTTCGATTACATGAATTCCATTAGCGCTTTTATTGATTGCTCTCAGTTGGGCTCCCGGTGAGTATTCAAAATACCAATAGGTCTGTTAACACAATATCTGTGAAATAATGTCATTCTGGTTGTCGACCGGATCATTGAAATCATTGGTCAGAGGGCCAGCGTGCGACTCCTCATTTATCATATCAATTGGGAAGTCACTTCTAGTCATCAGTGCAATAAAATCCATTGTAGCACATATTGGGAGAGAGCATGTTGTATTACTGGCACCATTCGATCACATGGGCTCTGACGACCGAAAACAGAACTTGTGTTTTCATTGACAAATGGTGGCACTTGTAGGTTCACCAGCGTCTTTCCAGAGGTTCTGAATGGGCTACTAAATTTAAAAATACCCAGTGGGACAGTCTGCATTGTGGCACATTTTGTTGTGGTTGCTGGGTGGAAACCAAATCTATTTGAAGGGTGAACCATTTTCAGAATTGTTTATCAGCACCTATACACAGAAAGCACATGAGGCTAAATTTAGTCTAAATGGGTGAGTGGGGGCTTAAATACCACCCACTAAACCGTGGCGTTACCTGCTCGAGGTCTGTGCCTGGCTTGTACTTTGTGCATTACGGGGATTATGCTGAACATTGTTACGTGGCCGTTTCTTGTTTGACCGGCTGTATACTTTTGAATGGTGTCCATTGCTATTATTATTAGCGCCGGCACTTAATGGATGTCCTTCGTAATTTTTATGCTGGCCATTTTGTCCTTGATATTTGTGTCCTGTACCAGGAGCATTTCGCCGGGGATTTGATGGGAAATGTGTTCCTGAAGGGGGAGGGGCTAAATGAGAGCTGTTGTTGTAATTTTGATGAATGTGTGGACTAGCCGACTGAGTTGGGCGGGACTGCTGTGGGTTGCTAGGATGATTGGGATGATGAGGATGACCTTGACTGGTTGTTGAATGACCTTGAGAACTGTTTACGTTGTTATGTGAGGGTGATCGAGTGTGAATTGAGCGAGTTGATGCGACACTACTGGAGCTGGCATCACGAGCTTTGTTATTCCCAGATGTCGAGTCTTTGTTGAGATTTCGACTCCGTGTGAATTCTCTTGGATAATGGACAATATTCTGAACAGCTGTTGCTTGTTTTCCAGATGGTTTCCTCTGTGACAGATCAGGGTTAGAGTCTGTATCCTGCAAAAAAAAAAAACCAACAGTGTATAGCTTAAAAATTCAATCAGAACAAAAGTGGCACTTCTGTCTTAGCAAATATTGACATTATATTGGTGAGGCATAAGTGTTCTTTTTTAAAAGTGGAAGATACTATTAACTTCCGCTAAATAATCAATTATATTGAAATCTGTGGCATGCTTGATTGGGACTGAACACCTGATATAACAAAGTTATTTCACTCATTACCAAGCGAACCACCATCGACAAAAAAGAGTTTGTTTGTTTTTGTTTGATTGGGGTTTAAGGGTATTTCACTTATATGACGACAGATTGTCCACTTCACACCGCTCCTTGCCTTATTACGTTGGAAAACCGGGAGGAAACCTTGTAAAAACCACCCCCGCGATTGCCGGAGCCACATCTTGTGACTCACTCATATACCTGAGGGTTGACAGACAAAAAAAGAGACACACAATACAAATACACCACAAACCAAGCAGTTTCTTGTTGCCCATTAGCTCAGAGAGCAACAGTGTAGCAGATCCACAGCCCACTCCTAAAATTTCCCGTAGCATTTAAATTGCTTTACTAAGTTTAACTTTGAGCTTACTTTTTCCACCGGCCCCAAGCTGTGGTTGAGTTGTTAAGCAGTCAAGGTAAACATGTACAGCTTACGGGCTAACCCCAGGGGTTGCTTTTCTGAGGTTTTATCAAGGTTTTCCACCGAATTCAAGTAATGCACAACGAGAAGTGGAAAATCTGATGTCATATAAGTGAAATCCCCTTGTGTACGACGATAAGCCCAATCAATCAAACAAAGTTGTATTCAACCAGTACACGCCCATTTCTCATGTTTCCTAGATCAATTGCTTATTTGAAACTCATTGAAAATCGAATTAATATTTGCTATTCCCAGAGAATACTGCCCCTACCCAGCGGGCTGGGGACAAGTTCACCGGACTATGATATGCATCAGTCCTAATGTATGTAAAGACGGACTTACCGATTCACTAGCCAGACTAGAGGAGGAGCTGATTGAAGAACTGGTTGACTTGCAGTACAATGAGCTGATGCTACTGGAACTGTCAGAATTCTCTGCTTCTACTTTACCGTCTGACACACTGTAATGAGGGAGAAAACAAGTTGGTTACTATTGTTTAACTCATTCACTATCACACATCCACCCCTAGGTTTGATTGAATGGTGTTGTATGCCGTGCTTAAGGATATTCCACCTATATGACGGCGGTATATTCTAACAATAATTGACACTAGCACAACCAACATGTGAAGCATGAGGCCTACCTGTAATATAAAGCCTATGTGCAAAGGATTTCAGTACACAATAAAATAAATTTTTTATGTAGGATTGTAATGGGGTTTAATTTTATTTTTAAACATTATGAAAAGCTAAAATAAACTTTATCTGTGTTTTTATTTTTTTTTTAATTTTTCAGCTTAGGGTTTTTTCTAAAGCGTAAGGCGTGTAAAAAAAAAAAAGAATTTGACGAGTTGTCAACCCACATATCGACGCTTTATGAAAGCAATAGTAAGAGAGTCATGTCAAGATTTTTTTAGTTCAGTTTTTAGTTCACCGGATACTGCAAGCTGATTCAACAACAGATGTTAAATGGCACTGTATGTTATTGTCTGCTCTCAGAAAAAAATAATCTAAAATAAATCAGACATGATCCAGAAAATCAAAGAGCTGAATTCCGTTATAAAATAGAGCGGGATCGTGTCTGCACATGAGAGCATGGCAGCCCAATGGGAGAAAGAAACCAGCCTTGCTGCCACAGACAACAAGCATAGGCAAAACCTGACAATCACAGAATGTACTACAAATACATCACAAACAGATCAGCTTTCTGTGGGTAACACCACAGCAACAAGTAGCTCCTGCGCTCCACACATTAAAGACGAATACCTGTCAGTCTGCTTTGGAGTATTACTGGCTGGTTTCAGGACATGAATAGGGTCAGGAGAATAACTGTGAGCTGAGCGATTGGAAAGACGGAAATTATCTGTAATCCAGCGTCGATATTCAACCACCTCGTCTGTTACTCTAACTATCCTTCCCAAAATACTGAAAAAATAAAATAAACATATATATATATTTCAAAATGTAAATTGGGTACATTTAATACAAATTATTTCTTGCTTTTCACATGCTTAATGTCTTACTTATTTCACAAATTAAATGTTAACATGGAAAATCTTTTGCACCCCATCAGGGGTTCATAGACGTCCAGTTTAACTACCCTAAATGGTAGTTCAGTTGGAAAATAAACTCAATTTTTCAAAAACTCAATTCAGACTCCATTTCTTATGTTTAAAAATGATAAAAATACATATTTGAATGTTAAAAAATAAAAACAATTCAATATGACACTAAAAAAAACTGAATTTTGTTCAGTAAAAAACTCAATATTTGGACGTCTATGAACCCCTGCCCATCAGAATGTAAACTCTTACAATAGAGGTATCATTTGGTAACTTACATGTATTAGTTAGTATTTGTTTTGTTCAGAAAAACTTAGTTTGTACTGATATTGTAGGCATAATAGTTAAATGATTTTTTGAAACAAAGATTAGCCCAACAGCTTTATAGTAAATTTCCTTTGCATAATTAAAACGTGTAGTTCCTCATGCACAATTTTCCCTGTGTAATAATCTGTAAGACTTTGTAACAGTGCAAACAGAAGATTCTCATATACATTGTACTATAAATAACAAAGGTGATATTGATGCCAAGGCTACGTGTCTGGAGGCCACTGACAGAGCTCAACAGTACAACTGTTTTACAGGGACAGAGGGCCGGTTATGCTGGAATACAGCACCAGGCTAGCCTCCACAGTAGACATGTACGGCCAGATTTTGCTTTATCTGCAGGGTGTTCTACACCAGTCAAAATGTCTCATTTGATCTGCAGTTCTCCTGTCATAATGTTTCTTTGATTGGGGTTTGATGCCATACTTGAGGTCATTTCACTCACATGACGGTATACCAGCCAAATGGATGAAGGAAATCACCCTCCATATCACTGGCAACAAACAGAGGCAAGACAGGATAAAAACAGGACAATCACAGTAAGCTATACAAAGACATCACAAACAGATCCGCATTATGTTGCCCTTGGCTTTGAGAGCAGCAGGGCAACGAAATCTTCCATCAACCATTTGCCAAAAAAAACATTAAGTTGTAAAAGAAAACACAAATGCTTTTTTCGGACAAAACGCGCTTAAAATTCCAGTCAACACCTTTTCCTACTTTTGTTTAAGAACTTTTTCTTAGTAAACGGAGCCACCGAGTAAATATTTTGGTGTTTATCACCTCTTTTGGTACAAGATGCAATGTCGGCACATTTTTTATGAAACCACATCTATGGCATTAACAAAAAAAGAGAAGTTTGAAGTTAATATCTGAATTTGAGTGTAGCCATTTTGGTTCCCAGAATTAAATGAAATGCAATCCGATCAGTTTCTTAACTGGAGGAAACTATTTTCCAAGTTTAAAATATGTCCCTGAATTTGTTCTCAAGCCTTGTGTTCGCAACACTGACATACAGATGTAAATATTGCTACATTATAAAATGGTGGATATTCTGTTTTATTGAACTTGGTGATATCCAGACCAATTTGTCATCTTAAGGAGAGAAAGAACAGAGCAAGTTTCAAGTTAATCAGTGAATTTGTTCTCAAATTATCATGTTTACAGCATCAAGGTGTTAATATTGAAAAATTATGCAATGGTTGTCATATCGCATTGTGTAATTTGGTGAAATGCAATCCTATCTTTCGTTTCAATTGAAGAAAGTTAAATTCAAAGTTAATCGTTAAATTTGTTCTCAAGCTACCATGTTCACAAAACATAAGAGTGAATATTGTAAAATCACACAATTGGGGCCATTTTGTTTTAGAGAATTTGGTGACATACAATCCCATCTGTTGTCTTAACAGGATGAGGCTATATTTCAACTTAATGTGTTATTTGTTACAGAGTTAGAGTAAGCAATTCGATGAAATGCTATCCCATCCTACGCCTGAGTAGTAAGAAGCTTTTTTCCAGGTTTCAAGTTCATCTGTGAATTTGATATCAAAATTATCATGTTCAAAATACATAAGCGAGAATATCGTCAAATGATGCCATGATGAATTTGATGAAATTCAATCCCATCTGTTGTCTTAATAAAAGGAGACTATATTTAAAATTTCAAGCTAATCTGTGAATTTGTTACAGAATTATGTTCAAAACATATACAGGCATAAATATTCTAAAATTATGTAATAACAGCCATTTTATTTTACGGAATTTGGTGAAATGTGGTCCCATCTGTCTTAATAGGAGGATTGATTGATTGGTGTTTAACATCGTGCTTTAGGGTCTTTCACTTATATGACAGCGGTGTTTTCCAACAATAATTGACACTAGCATAACCAAGATGTGAAGCGTTTCCATAATGTTGGAAAGTTAATTTTCCTCCAGT
>JAQQZZ010156158.1:0-12305 GCA_030265115.1 Mopalia vespertina | reverse complement strand
TTATTGTGTTTAAAAAGTGTTACAGTTTCGCGTTTATTATTGCGTTTAAAACCTAAACGTTTGGATTTACAGTGTAAGAATGACAAAACTTCAATGAATACAAATATAAAAAAAATATCACATCTGACCCCAAATAAAAAATTTTAAAAAAACATAGATAAATCCAATTCTAAAGAGTTCTGACAACTTTTCAATGGGAAACAAAACCATATCTAAGTTCATGGTCGGAAGAACTGCAGGTTTTGACTATGTGTTGAGCAAATACAACGTTTATTCTTAAGATAATCTAATACATTTTTATATAATAAATTTCAATTTTATTTCGATAGTAGTACAATGCTAGAACTTTGGCTTGGAGGCTTTATAATATCTATCCAATATACAAAAAGGTTCCATTACAAGTCCTGATTATCAGAACTCGATTACATTATTGAGTTGCTTTTGGTATAGATTGTTTATAAGATTCGATTTCGTTTGAATATGTAAAAGTAAGCCATATTCTGGTAATCCTCGACAAAAGAGCCTTCTTTTGTCAGTGGCTGTAACGAAATGATTTAAATATATATAGCCGTTGATTAGTGAGCCTACTATTGCGGAGTCTTGGTTCAAGTTTTTATCTATAAGATGAACGATCTCATTTTGGAAAGACTCGCAATGATCAGAAAGAAGGCAATACAAAGCAGTATAGTTCTTTAGTCCTAGGTCTGGTGGTTAGGGCTGACTCACTTCAGATCGTAAGGGGTGTATTTAAGGTCAAGTGCTTAGTGCTTACTCACTTCACATCGTAAGGGAGGACTGTAAGGCCTTCGCCAGATAATTAGTGAAACTAAGTTTGAAATCTCTGTCTGAAACGGTTGGTATGTCGTGTCTTTTGTCGTTTCAAAGGATGGCTCAGAGAATCACGGGCATCACTGATGGTTGGTATGGAATCCAGAAATTAAAGAAACGAAACATGGACGCCTAAAATTATGTATGCTATGAAATATATCTCTACATTCATCGTGTTCTAAAGATAAATCAAGCAAATTGTATGCAAACCGGAAAAGACAATTGACCCAATAAGGAAAGACATCAGGTTGAAAATTACCAAAACGATGACGGTTGGCTTTCATATTGTGATCTCCAAACATGATGCGAATGTCTGAGGTAGTGAGATAGGCCTTAACGCCACACCATTAAACAAACGATTACACAGAAGCTCGCTCTCAAAAATTATTAAATTTGACAAAACAAATAAGTGATCTATACAAAAAGGATGCAAAAAGTAGACAAACTACTAAATAACTTTGATACACACATACCTGGTGAATATAATTTCTCCGAGCACTATTACACATCTAGTAGGCCTACGGATGATGTCTGCAAAATAAGCGTGAGAATAGCCGCATTTGTCTTTTTATATATGATAGAAATTCGATCTGACAGAGCTTCCTGGTCGAATATAGGTCTATTGCACAAGGGCATTATTCCAATTGGAATAAACACCCCGGAAATTACCTGGCGAATCACCGGTTGGTTTGTTTACTGCACAGCAACAACGTTAATTAAATCTACACGTAATTACATATAAGGAGTGTATTGAACCATTAAATCGGCACACCGAGAGCACTAAGAAGATAAAGGAATAACAGTCCCTGGGGTGATCTTTTCTCAGCCTTACTGATTGTCTTGGGGAAGTAAAGGTTGCAAATCAATCACAACAACACCTCGTAATGATTATCTAAGGTTGTCTATGGATTGAGTGAAGTAAATCTGAATAGAGGATGTGTCTATATCGCCCCAGACACGTCCCCTTGTCAATTACCTTGTCACGAAACTGAGAAAACGACCCGTGCAAATTGACACAAAGGCGCGTAAGGTCGTCGCATCATTTGTTTATGCCGAGATGCATCCCAATGATACCGGAATTGCTATATTTGTATTTACATCTAAGATAGATATAAACAATATGACACAATCATGCAATGTATATTGGCTAGGCCAAAACACTTTTCTATTGTATGATAGAGGTTTAGCATTATGGCTAGCTGGATATTATGGTACAACCATAAGGCCATAACTGTATTCTTTGGCGCCATGATGTCATTCAAGGATGTGGTATAAGAAAACGTGAAAAAAAGGCCCCAGTAAGCTGACGCTGGTTTGTTGGCCAAACATAACTCATATTAAAATACCAATGGAAACAACTCGAAGCTTTAATACTCGTCTTTATTATGTCTCCATTTTGCAAGTTTGACATTTTTTTTTACCTCCTCGTTTATGTGGTGAGCTTCTTCATATACTAATTAGTTTTGTTTTCAAACGTGTAACAAACAATATATATTGGGTGTGTATATAATCCACAACCCTTTAACCATTGATCTGGTAGCAAACATCGTTAACGCATGCGCAATAAAGATATTGACTTCTAATTGATTTTCCTAGCTGAATCAAGTATTGGGATTACTTTACAACCAAAACTCTTTTGCAAAAAGGTATTTTAAAAAATCTGATCATTTTACTAAATTAGTGACAGTAAAAGTTGCCCTGGTGGAGAATGAAGTACGCCATTGTTGGATCACAAGTTAAACTGACACATTATATAGTAGTTAACCTCTTTATAGTAAACATAAAGCATCTAAACTTTGTCCACAAAAATGCAAAATCGCCAAGTTCCTGATTTAACGATTATTCCGAAATGATATATGTCCATCCAAGAGATGCCAAAAACAACTTTGATGGGCGTTTTGTGTTTACTTTAATCGCCTTTACGTGGCTAAGAACAGAAAATCTGAAGTCGTTAAAAACACGAAGTGTGAACGTCCACTTACTTCCAGTTAAATGTGATTGGAAGTTGAAAGTAACGAAACATAAATAAACTACATGTATATGACTTGGGAACCATATAGCAGAGTACACTGTATGTGACACACTATCTCATGGTAGCATTTTCATTTTGGAAACAATATAATTCTTTATTCCATAGATCACTGGGAAAACAACCGCAAGTACAAGTGAATACTGGTAGCAAATACCGTGAACTAAAAATATGTCTCACGTAAGCCTATACCTTGCTCACAGAACGTTAAAATTTTAATTTGACAATTCGTATAATTAACAACTGGACATTCCGATTTTTATTTAAAGTTTTGACGAAATATCAAATGACAAATTTATCTATTAATCTCCATTATACCACTACTGCTGAAGCATGTCAGTCTCTCGAAAATTGCACATACAAGAAAGTATACCAACTGCTTTAAATGCTTGTGTAATATTATGTCGCTTTACATCCACACCGAGACCGAAAACTAGAGAAAACTTATACGGATATCCTGAGTGACCATTCAAACAAAATACTTTATTCTTATTGAACTGGCTATACATGTAAACCTTCAGAATTTACACAACTTGACCACACGAGTTTGTCCGGTAAATTTATAAACACTTGGCCCATTTAGGACAAGGGCACTCAGGCCACTTTGTGAACTGAAGGACGATAAAAGCAAGACATTGTACACATTTTCATTTCTAACTTATCCAAATGATTTCCGGGCCGTAACGATAAAGGGTTATTGACTTGTGATGATTCTGCCTCGGTAACGCCTACGACAGACATGATCTAATCAATATCTCGCATCCATATATTATTTCCAAAATTTCCAAACGAATACTATAAAAAAATATGGAAAGAACTCCACAACACTTTTAATGATGAAATCACATTGACATATAAAGGACCTTCCATAAATGCTTTTGGAACCACCGAGACAAATTATATGGAATTATGGGATATTCCCCTGGTGCATTTAGGAGGAATATTCCCTAATTTTATCCTTTAGATTTTAATAACTTTTTTTCATCGAAGAGAAATGTTAAAGGGCGTTCACGGATATATATATATTTTGAATAAATGAAGAGAGAAAAATTTGATTGCCTCCACCGGGACCTTTATATATATATATTTTATATTAAATTTGAATAAAAACCAAGCAAGATAGTGGGCCCGTTAATGTTTTGTTTTGGTTTGATAATAATAATTTGATTTGGCTATGGTACCACATTGAATCTTCTGTTGAGGGTATATAAAGTAGAAACAATTTGCGCAAACATAAGTGCCCATGTATTTATCTCAGCGTCATAAGTTATTAAATGTTACATATCTTAACAATGATTGTGTGTAGTTATTGCCTCTTCTCGAGACGTATATATTTTATCAATTATCAACATTAAGATCATTTTAATAACTTTTCTCTGAAAATTTATCCTTAACTTGAGATGATTCGTTGCTTTTTCGTTAATCGCCATTTTACGACAAGCCAAGTTGTTGAAAATGTTTATAGTCAGTCATTAAAACAGAAGTTCGTCAAACTCCAATGTCGGTTCTGGGGTCAGATTAGGCCTACTGTTTAATGTTTATACCAGGAAGACTGCAGCAGCCTCGTTTCAGTGCGAACGAGAACAACGTTAAATCTTAAACCGAAAGGCCAACAGATAATAGTGCTTGAACGATTGACTTGCACACGAAGTTTTAGGTGAAACAGTAGAAGTCTATACTTACCGAAAAAAAAAAGGCAATTGGTTTATTTAGTGGAGAAACAGTTAGATAAACGTATAATCGTCGATATTATCTATATACTGTATAGTTTATTGGATACGAATTCGCATCTACGTCGATATGGATTGGAGAGTTACTGAGTGGACACTTTCCTTAATTTGAATTTCAATCTCAATTCAGAAATAAGTTTTGAATAAGAAATAGTTTCCCTGTATAAATAAAGCATTGATCTCCAAAATCACAATCAGTTTGGCTATCAGTTTTCTAAAACCTGGGTGACGTTATTCACTGTGGCACTGTTGAGATGTCAACAGACATATTCTGCCTCATCAGACTCCGTGAGACAGACTTCTACTCGCACTTTGTAATGCTTTCAAATACAAAATACCAATGTTCTGTTCTAAGCTTTATTCTTTTTGATGTCTCAGAGAATGGCATTTGTCTTTGGTATATGCAGGTGTTTCTTTACCTTATGCTGGTAATTTTTTGTTGTTATATTTCTAACAGTTCTGAAATATTTCCTATCTGTCGGTAAATTCTGTACTGTGTGCGCAATTATACAGAAACAAAGATTCTTAAATTGTGTTATAATCTGTAATATTTAACCATGAGAACTAAATTCAGATGAGTTGCGGTCGCTGACTGAACCACAGGATAAAGAAAAAGTCGAAAGAAGCCAGTTCTTAAGACAATTTTTATATATATTGGACTATTTAACGGATTGAAAAAAAAAAACACATCACGACAGTTACAAAATAAGGCTTATAGACGAAAGCAGGAAAAACAGATACTAGTGGTATGCAGGAAATTCTATACCCTTAACAATATGCCGTTGAAATACATCCTGAATAAGGCCCAGTAAAGATAACTTCCACTCATCCCCTCAAGACAAGGATCAAAATGACCAACTATACCGGTGTTTCATCCTTGCCCGAATTGGCATCATACATGTGGCAAACATAATTAATTGGACGATTTTAGAAGAAAACAGCCAATCAGAAAGCTGTTTATAAATCACGCCTGTCGACACAAACAAGTTCTTGGCAACAGTCCCACCGCGAGTAGCCTAATAGCGTGTCCAGCCGTATTTGAATTGCATGTTTCTGTAAACTTTATGTGAAATAGATTTTTATTTCAACAACGGATGGACACACTTCGCTCGTTAACGATTGTTTGCATTTTAATAAGACAGATATCTATTGTCCCACAGGAAGTGTATTTTTGTACCTTTCGTTGTTATTCTTAACGTCTTATCCTTCCACATGTATAGCCTACTTATCACGCTAAAGTTAGACCGCCGTTAATGTCAATGAAAGCTCCATTCTGATTGGTTGTGGTAGAAAAGGAATAACGGCTAGATACGACGATCTTCTGTTCCGCTTTTGCTTGTGTTTGAGCATTTGTGATGGCAAGGTAGGGATGGAAGAGCTTCTTATTGAGACAATCTTCATTTGCGCGTTGACTTGGTAAGTTGGCCTGCATCAGGGTTCCATGCAATCAGAGGCCTTTGGTTCACTAGATTGTCTTTGCCGTTTAAAGAAATCTCGCAGCGACTTCTATAGGACAATGTGATACGTGTTATACTTTCATTGCACGGTTCATTCGGACATTGGAAAGAGCTTGTTCTTGCTCTGGTGCTCTTGTAACTAAAGGGCAACGTGAATCCGATCCGTGTATGATGTCGTTTTATTGTCCTGTCTTGTCTTCGTTTGTTGTCAGTGTCGTCGATGGTGGCTTCCTTTACAGATTAGGCTTGTACATCGTCATGTGCATGATTGAAATAACCTTAACTACGGCATTAAATAGTAGGCCTATACACAAATCAAACAAACAAACAGACAAACAATCATTTGGAGATTTAGTTTTCACCCACGGAAACCGCTACATACATATTATAATGGAAGAGCTATAAAATAAATAGCAGCTGACGCCCGGGGTAATCTATATATGTATGATAAGAGATAAACTCGAGACAGCATAGTATGGCTTTATGAAGAGAAAGCAAATTTACATTTATCTCCTATTTTACTAGAATCATAGAATCTACGAAGGTGGATTGCAATAAGGAGTCCATTAGTTGAATGGTACACACAATAGACTAATCTCCTAAACTGTATATCGATCAGGAATATTTTCTTACAAGCAACGGTCCTGTTGAAGAGTAAATGTTTTTACGCATGGTCAAAAAAGTCCAAATTGCAATGACAGATGGTTTGCTTGATGAGAGTTTGACGTCACAACAAATGTTCGAAATCGAAGTCACCTTAAATTGAAAAGACGCTTCATTAACGCAAATCTTTTAGGCCTTCCGTGCATAACAGCTGTTTCTTACTTCGCAGTGTCGACTGGGATTGTCTTTAATATATCGATAGGCCAAATAATGGACAATAATTCCTAAGCTTAAAATGGGCAACAGATGTGAGCTAGTATATATATTTGACCTATTTGCGTATAAGCTACCCTTTCAAAAGGCCTTACAGGAAAATAACTGCTATTGAAATCAGACTGGGTCCTTGTAGTATTGATGAATATATTAAAAAGAATCTTTGTCATAATAAATCCCTAACCATACAAAGAAGAACTTTCACAGTGTCCGGACTGGATTGTATTGCATGCATGGTGTTATATGAAACGGTTCTTGAGATATCACCAATTAAACTCACCAAATGTTATTGTCTGAAATAACCCGGATGGAAACCGGTTGCAAACAAACATAGGACTGAAAGAGAACTGGACAAAGTTACAAACGTTCCGTCTTGTCTAAAGCAGAATGGATGGCAAGGTAATAGAAATTGGTCATGAGCTATGTTCAGCGACTTCGCATATTTTGTATTGGGTCGTATTTTAGCTGAGAATGGATCAGAGTTACACATGTGTAATGTATGACCACACCGTTGTTTAGTTTATAACAGTGGGCCCAATGTCATTTCTATATTGTTGATAGCTTAAAAATAACTTTAAAGATCTCGGCTGTACAAAGTCTGTTCCAGCTCAAGGTTTTGATAAACTGAATACATATCTTCTTTACAAGTAATCGATAAAGTTGTTATGTCTAACCAAAAGTCAAGCCAAACATCACTGAAAATGCAGATGTGTTTGCCAAAGCCTTGACACTTCCCTTGCCTGATCAGCCCGAAAGAGGCGCTCTGTTCGATACGACAGTTTGGACTAACGCACATGATACATACACAAGGTCAGACCCATATTTGTTAACATAACTTCCGGCATAGTCAAACAATTTCACTAGCGACAAACTGCATCATTTCGCGATAAACATGCAAATCCCGGATAACAGGCGTATTATAGGAAGATTTTATGAAGCGGTGGCGCTGTGGATATTGACATACACGGCAAACGATGGGACAAAGTCGTACGTTTTAAAAAGCATCGGTTATGATATGCTGCATATGGCACATGCAACCATGCCTGTTGAACGCCGAATTGCTGAGTGAAGATTTGAGGCGGACAGCAAACTTACAGCGCGTGAACAGTGGCTGTTCGAACAAGTGTAGTCTCAGACCTTAGTAAACAATAGCCGACTTGTACATTGGTTTAAGCTGGGCCCTGTAACCTCTGACCTGCTGCCCCTGTGTACAGGTACAGAAATCACATGTGGTCCACCTGCCATAACGGTTACCGAGCAGAACTGGACATCACGAACAAGTCGACTGCAATATGACGAGTTTAGTGGGTTGGGTGTTATTATTTTGCAATAATAATGCATATTATATACTATAGTGAACAGTAAGGTTGTTTCATTGGGAACCGGAAGATTCTACAACATTTGAACAATTGGACACATCAATACATTCAAGATACAAACGTCTCATACTTGAAGATAAGTCAATGGGCAAAGTTCGATAAAACTACAGACTTCACCGCCAAGCACTGTGCTGTCCAGTAGCAGGGGTTTGTGTTCAGAAGCAAACAGGTGGTTCACGGAAAAGTGTCCCGTAACTCAAATAATTTTAGATAAAGGAATAACCAATCGAATCGAAGAAAACTAGACCACATTACTAGACGATTACCTTTGATTGTGGTTTCGTTTTAGTACTACCTGGTCACGTCATAAAACCATCCCCGAAAACCCAGTAACTTCAACCCGATCTTATTCTCAATATTCTTGAAATAATACCACTTCTTCCTGATCATATCAAATTGGATTGGTGCTGTTTCCATCATCAATATTCGCTCTAAAGAGGTGTCGTCACAACTTAGAAACGTGATACCATTTTTTGTTATGTAATAACATCACCAATCACAAATTACTTCTTGATCTTGCTCGGTTAGCAGTATGACCAAATGGCAGGCAGCCGATAATATATATGGCTGTTTGTAGCCCGAGCATTAGTCTTATATGTTTACCTTTTTTAAAAAAATAATTTGGACATTCGATTAGAAAATCTTTGGCGTTAATTGACATATCTTTTGAAGAAATTTCCAAATTTGTGCGCAATTTTACCCGAACACGTCGTCGGAACACACGGAAATGAATTGATGCGAATTCAAAGGTCAAAGGTCAAATGACAACTGTCAAACGGAATCTTTGAAAGAATCGAATACACAGCTCAAATATACAAGAAGAGGACTAAGCCAAGTTAATGTGCGATTTTTTCAAAATAGATTAAATGATCTATTTCCTTGTAATTTTGAATCTGTTGATATTGTTTCATGCCTTAGGAATTCCGCACAGTTGGCCTCCTTAGTATGGTTCCATGTTTTATGTTCGGCCGTAGCAGCCAGACTGGTTGGAAATAATAAAGAATACAAAACTCTCACTGAAGTCTTAGCCCCCGTGGATATACACTCATATAACCAGCGGTCATCCTTTACCCGTACCTCAACCAGGAAGATCCGCTCGTTGAAGAGGCAGCTAATGCCTGGTATTGTCTGAAACGACGTTATCCAATCAGATGCCTGAGAAGCCTGGAGCTAGGTTCGAAAATCACAGAAATTTGTTTTATAGGGTGTAAGAGAGAAAAATGGCTGGTTGGCAACATATACTTGTACCGTATTTCCGTATTTCTAACAAGGCTAACGGGCTATTTCAAGTTTCGGTAAGCATATTAAATGGGTAAGAAATTTCAGTACATCAAATTTGAGTTGACAATAATAATTGAACACACAATAGCTGGCAAGTGCAAAAACTTGAAATTATACAGGTATGTGCAATAAGGTGACATTGTATAGACGATTAGAGATACAGAACTCTGCATCTGTAAAGCATCATGCTGTTGAATTCAATGTAGAAAAAACAACAACCCAAAACAGTCTTAAATATCATAAAACAGTAAATATTGGCCGCGAAAATAATTTTGTGACCTTATTAGGAAGCTTATTTGTAGGAAAAACTATTCATTTCTTTGGACAAAATTGCTAATTGTTATACCATGTTTGAAGATTTGTCTTCTATTCTGTTTTCGTGGATTTCTTGAATTTCTGCTTTGGCGTGCCATAGGACGAAAAGTGCCAAGTGGGTTAGGCGATTGCACTCTTTCAAAAAAATAATAACGTAGATTTATACAATAATAAAAATGAGCAAATGCCCCCACTCCCCACTTAGCCACAGTCGTCATCCCATGTAGCAAACACAACAGGAAAATAAATTGAGTAAATTACAATTTGCCGAAATCTCCCATATGATATGGTATCAAGTTATTGTAGGTTGATACGTACGTATATATCAAAGGCATACAAGATTGGTGTATGGAATAATAATCGATAACAAGAGGTTAGAGAATATCGATGATAAACAGAAGCTGTCTGTGTCACAGTGTCAGAAATAACTCTTTGCATAACCCAGTCCACTCAAGAAGATTATCTTGTCACATGCTTGTGTGTACATTGCACTCTAAAAAAAATTACAAATCCCCGACTTGCTCCAAGACCAACATTTTTTAACCAATATTATCATCTTTTTGTAACACAATAGACCATTTTTGTTCACCCCAAAAAATGAATACATAAAAAATCACGATGAAGATGTCTAATTTTGTACCAAAAAAAACAACAAATATGGCACGCCAAAGCACTTTTTGATCAAACTAAGTACAAAACACCCATACCAAAACAATACGGAATAATACATTTATCAGTACAAGAATTAATTATTCTGTCCAAGTTAACGACTTTTTTTTCTCATATAAATGATTAATTGAAGTACGGTGCAAGATTTTCAATTTGGTTCAAGCCTTAGATTTTATCCAACACTGTGTTACTACTGGAGACTTTTTACAATCCAAGATTTTCTTTTACGGTCCAATACAACAGTAGTATAGGCCTATACAAGCCGCGGATTGCTGCTGGAGGATTCCGTACGTAAAATCCATTCACGTGGGAGCCAAACTGACACCACCAGTTTTTCATCAGAATCTTCGACAAAAACGTCTTGGACGGTAAAATAGTCTTGTTCAAATATAGGTCTTAAATTGGACCGTGATAAGTTATTTTATATGAAAACTAATACTGGTTATCTTGGACAGAATAAGTAGTTCTCTTGCACATTTATCAATGTTTATTGATTTACTTTGTTGCTTTGAACCAAACAAATTCTGCTTTGAATGAAAATTTTAGTTCTTTTCCGGATTTGCGTATCATATACATGTGCCATCAGGCAGTCTTAATACAATACCGATATACACAATCAACAGCAACGATGTATAGTTTCTTATACCATTAGGGTTTAATACACATGCTTTACTAATTATGGAATTCGCCTTTTGAGAGGTTCACACACACAGGATATCCTCACGATGGAGTGTCTTGTGTCTTTTGAAAGGTGTTGGTATGCACACATGTTATCCTCACGAATCACGATGTAGTGTCTGGTACCTTCTGAGAGTGTTGGAGGGTCTTGTGCATTTTGAGAGATTTCGACACAGACTATCCCCACGATAGAGTGTCTTTGACATGCACACAGAATATTTTCACGATGGAGTATAATGACATTTTAAGAGGTTTTTACACAGGCTATCCCCACGATAGAGTTTCTTGGACATGCACACAGAATATTTTCACGATGGAGTATAATGACATTTTAAGAGGTTTTGACACAGGCTATCCCCACGATATAGTTTCTTTGACATACACACAGGATATTCTCACGATGGAGTATAATGACATTTTGAGAGGGTTTGACACACGGGCTATTCTCATGATGGAGTGTCTTGTGCATTTTGATAGGTTTTGAAACACAGGATAACCTCACGATTATCGTGAGGTTCTGACACACAGGCCATTCTTACGATGGAATGTCTTGTGTCTTTTTACATGTTTTGACATACAGGAATATCCTTATAATGGAGTCTTGTGACTTTGAGAGTTTTGACACAGGCTGTCATCATGGTGGCGTGTCTTGTGCCTTTTGAGGGGCTGTGACATGAACACAAGCTATCCTTACTATGGAGTATAATGGCTTTTTGAGAGGGTTTGACACACAGGATATCCTTACGATTATTGAGAGGTTCTGAATCACAGGCTTAGTAAGGCTATTTTCACGATGGAGTGTCTTGTGCCATTTGATAGGTTTTGACACACTGGATAAATTCAAGATTACTGAGAGGTTCTGACACATACTAGGCTATTCTCACGATTGAGATCGCGTGACTTTTGGAACGTTTTGACACACAGGATACTCTCATCATGGATTTGTTTGTTTTATGATTGGGATTTTACGTCGTACTCAAGGGTAGTTCACTTATATGACGACGTGCCAGTCCAATGGGTGAAGGAAACCACCCTCGACACCACTGGCAACAAAGAAAGACAA
>JAQQZZ010156136.1:0-12306 GCA_030265115.1 Mopalia vespertina | reverse complement strand
TTGAGATCAGATTTTAATTAGATTGGGGTTTCTATTGACGGGACTAAGACGAATGAATGAGCTTTATATATTGTGCTATATAGGCCTTAATCGGCTTCCATATATAAGAGAAACAAAAATCTAGAGAATCTACTGGTTTAGGCGAAACTTCCCTCTGTGTCAGATATGGCTTGTAACTATCATTCTCTTTATTCTCTCTTGCTAAGTTCTGTTTCTTTGAAGATTAGCAATACTGTCTTACTTAGCACTGGAGGAATAGTAACTTTCCAACGGTATCAAAACACCTCACATTTTAGTTAATTATTGTTGGAATATACACCGCCGTCATAGAAGTGCACCACCCTTACTAAGCATGGCGTAAAACCTTAACCAACCAATCAATCAATCAATCAATCAATCAATCAATCAATCAATCAATCAATCAATCTCTTTAGCGGATATATTCATATGTAAATGGTCATTATCTTCTCTCGAGATGTCTGTAAGGTACCCATAACAACTCGAGATATCCGGCTAGAAGATGAGATGATTCATAGGTCTCAATTAATCGACATCATGTGTCAGTGTGAATACTCTTTAGAAATATATGAAACTACGGCAGCGTAGAAGGGCCACGTTGTGAACATTTTTCTGTCAGATTATCTCCTAATTAGGACTTAGTATCTCTTAATTATTAGATAATAAGTCATATTTAGGATAAAGTATCTCCTAATTATGAGAAAATAAGTCATAATTTGGATATAAATTATCTCCTAATTAGGAGATACTAAGTCCTAATTAGGAGATAATAAGTCATAATTAGGAGATAACACGGCGACGATAGGTTCTTATCGGAAGACGAAAGGATCTACTCAGAGGACGATAGGTCCCATTCGGGAGGGGATTTGTCCCAATCGGGAGACTACAAGTCCTAATCGACAGACTATTAGACCCAATCGAGAGAATATAAGTACCAATACACTTTCCAGATTGGGACTTATTGTCTCCTTTTGGTATTTATAGTCTCCCTATTGAGACTTATATAGTCTCCCTATTAGCACTTATAAACTCCCCTTTGTTACTTAATCTCCCAATTGGGACAAAGATTGGGACTTAAAATATCCCGATTAAGACCTATAGTCTTCCTTTTGTTACTTATAGCCACCCCAATGGGACTAATAGTCTCTCGATTGGAACTTATTATTTCCTGATTAGGATTTATAGTTTCCCGATTGGGATCGCCTCACTCATATGTGCGGTACATCAATGAGAGACAGTAGGCCGACAAGCTAATGGTAGGTTCCCTCTGTCGTGCGATTCGTTACGAACGCGACGATTGGTCTTTGGTAGCTGATCGTGGAACTTCTCTGAAAGGTCAGATTTGGATACGAGGGGATGCGAGTCGATACATTCTGGAACAATTTGGTGCGCTTGGATGCGATTGGTTGATTTCAGGTGACAAGATCTATCACGATTTGGTCTCCCGCTCATATACTATCATATATACATCCCGATTGAGTCCACGACTGAGTCTCGATGCGACACGATCATAGTCCCCGATTCTTGACGATCGGGTACGTGCAATTAGTATAGAGTGAGCAGTTGGGTTAGTATTTGCTATTACATAATAAGGAAGGGTTGTGCGTTATCAAGTAATAAATTGTTTGTTCGGACTGGTTCCGGACTACATGATAAGTAAGGGTTTATGCTTGACATGTAGTCCGGAGCGGCTTCGGACTACGTACATGCTAAGTGAGGGTTATGCGTTATTGAGTATTTGGGGCATTCTTTGCTATAACATAATATGTAAGGCTTGTGCGTTACCAAGTAATAAATTCTTTGCGTTATATGTAGTGGGAGTCGCTGATGGTTCGTACCCCATTACATACTAATTCAGGGTTGTGCGTTATTCAGTACTAAGGTGCCGGTGGTTAGCACCTTAATTATTACATAAAAGTAAGAGTTATGTGTTATTGAGTACTACGGTGCGGGTGTTTACCACCTTAGTACATAATAAGGAAGGGTTGTTATTTATTATGTTCTAAGTTGTGGTGAGAGCGTGGTGACATCGCGAGCATTGAGAATTGAGTATTGGGCATCACGTGTGACATCATAAAGTCACGTGAGGTTAAGGTTGCCGTCAAGGCAGTGGTTCTGGGGGTTCTGGGACTCCGTTGTGTAGAGAAAGGGGATGCAAGTTTTATATACTAGTACGGAGAATGGGTGCCTTACATTGTACGTCAGCGGTTGAAAAAAGAGTTGATGCGTTGAATTAATATTATGCCTGATGGTTACACGATATGGACAATATGAATGACCGCTACGGATGTCAAGTCATATTATGCAATGACTTTGACGTTGAAAAAATAAGCCAATACGTAAATATTTCAAGCAAAAAAACTCCTGGCGTCATAAAGTTGAAATCTACCGTCGCCTGCCGTTGCTAATTTTGTCGCCGATGTTCTGACGATGTCCTGACGATGTACTACCGTTCTTAGCGATGTGATACCGTTGCGCTGCCATACCAGTACCGATCCCCAAAAATCGACAAAGTTGTGCTCCGGTATAGCTCCGGCGAATCGGCTAGGTGTGACAGGCCCTTAACGCACACGGATTCGAGTCATGAGTGAGCCCCACTCAGGAAACCGCTAATCAGGAGATAATCAGGAGATAATAATTTGTCCCAATCGAGAGACTATTATAGTCGGGAGGCTACAAGTAACAAATGGAAGACTATAAGTTTCATTCGGGAGACTATAATTCCTAATCGGGATATTATAAGTCCCAATCGGGAGACTTTTTGTCCCAATTGGGAGACTAAGTTACAAAGGGCAGCTTATAAGTCCTAATCGGGAGATTATAAGTCTCAATAGGGAGACTATAAATACCAAAAGGGACACTATAAGTCCAAATCGGGAAACTATTAATCCTCATCTGGAGGATATTTGACCCAATCTGGAGAGTATAAGTACCAAAAGGAGACTGTTAAGTCCCAATCTGAAACATTGGTACTTATATATAGTCTCCCGATTTGGTCGAACAGTCTCTCGATTAGGGCTTATATAGTCTCCCGATTGGGACAAATCCTCTCCCGAATGGGGCCTATCCTCCTCCTTCGAGTACGTCCTATCGTCTTCCAAAGAGAACCTATCGTCGCCGTGTTATCTCCTAATTAGGACGTATTATCATATAATTAGGACTTAGTATATCCTAATTAGGACTTAGTGTCTCCTAATAAGAACTTAGTATCTCCTAATTAGGACATATGATCTCCTAATTAGGACATGATCTCCTAATAAGGACAAATGATCCCCTAATTAGGACTTATTATCTCCTAATCAGTATATATTATTTCATAATAAGGACTTATTATAGGCCTATACTAATCAGGACTTATTATCTCTTAATTAGGACTTATTATATCTTAATTAGGACTTATTATATCCTAATTAGGACTTATTATCTCCTAATTAGGAGATAGTCTGACAGAAAAACCCGAGTTGAAATTATATCTACTTAGGTTGTAATATTTTGACGCGAGTAGAAATTATTTCCCAGATGGTAAAAAAATAGTTTAACTTGAGTAGAAACTATATCTACCGAGGTGCAAATATTTCTACTTAAGTAGAAATTATAAAAAAAATAATTGTAAATCTTAAAAAATAATTGTGTCCCTTATAAGCCACCGTATATTTCTACTTTAGTAGAATTTGAAAAAAAAAACATAATTGTAAATCAACGAAAAGTAACCGTGTCCATTATTTAAGCCACCGTATGCCTATACATTTAGGTATTTGCTTTATTAAATAAGTTAGGGACTTATTTTAATCAGAGATCTATAAGTTTCACTTTATAACCTATCCATAGAGAAATACGATATATAATCACTCCATAATCAGCTAGAAACTAGAATGGCAACTGAAGCGTGACATTGTTGGCTCCCACAATATTTTATATTCAGCCTCCGGCGGTATTTAGGGATATTTTGGTAGTCAGACCACGTGGGCGAATCGATGGACGCGCCAAGCCTCGTTTTCACAGTGTTGTTGGTTGTCAACTGTGTAATCAACATAGAAGGATGCTGTGTGAAATCAATGTAGAGAGGGCCGGCAAATCTGTGTACCTGTAAATAATACAAACAATAAGCGAATAGAATGCAGCCAAAACTACTTGGGACATAGACACACAGACTAACACACGTTGAACAACAAGAACCGGCACGGCAAAAAGTACACATAAAATACCATGTATCCGAGGAAGGCTCGCGCGTGCACAGACTGCTGCATGTTAAAGAGGATGATATATATCTTTGAACTGGGGTCAGTTCTCACGTAAATGGAAGAGAGTGGTGGGATTTTACCGTCGCACCCAGACTTTAACTATGGTGGGGTGGCAGCTCTTGTTCACCTCATCTCTTCTAACTATTTTATTTTCCACTGGAGTGTATACCAATTCTACTGTAGGTAAGTAGATTGCAAGTGTTCGTTTCGTTTTGACAGGTGTCGCGATGACAGCTCAGGTGAACTGAGCAGCCTTTATGGGCCATGTATCTTATCGGGCTAAATGCGTTGGGGGGGCCATCTATTCATACTAACCATGTAAATTAGAGCTGAAATGTACTTCTTATTTAACTCGCTTTAAGGTTTAATGAGTCCTTGGTCAATATGCAGGTACACTACAGTGTACGTTGTAGGCCCCTATAGTCGGAATTATTAATTATTGTGGTACCGTATTTAAAAGGTTCACGCTACCTTTTGTTGATTTACCTGTACGTTCTGTTTCATACAGCAAACTCACACAAATTAAAAAACTCTTAATAAAACATTGACAATTAAAAATTTTCACACAATTTCTTTCCTTAATCGGACACTTTTACTTAAATTATTAAAATACACAACCAAGCATAATTTGGGGACAATTTGTTTAAACAGCTTATTTTCCTAAATACAGCACTTAAAATGCCAAGTTAACATAGCTTGGAAATATATGTCCAATCCACCTTGTGTTCACATTGCACAGATTGAATTTTTAATAATAGTTTACCTAGTTGCGCTTTAATAAAAGCATGCAATTCCATGTAGTTTAGTTTATTTAATTACTTTCTTAAAATAAACATTATGTTTGGATCTTTCAAGCTGGTAAAAAAAATATGATAATAAATGATGAACAGAAAATGGTGACTGCATAAACACACCAACTAGTTCATGTGCATTATGGCCAGGCATAGCAAATTTTTTGGCTTAGACTCTGATTTCATAAAGTACTATTGTTTAGCCTGTAAGGGCCTACATGTGCATTGTACAGTATATTGATTTAATTTGTAACTGTCACTTTCAGAACATCACCTGTCCCAGGTATGCATAAAATCCAGCTAATCAATGTGGTAGCCTACATGTACATACTTTTAATGTACCAGTTATTATTTTCTATCATGCAAATTTAATTAACATTGTTTAATTGTCAGGTAATTAGGACTTGTTTCTCTGATTAAAGCTGCTCAAGTGTGGGTTTGCATTACTTAAGTAGCCATTGGGATAATTACTTGTTTAACCTTGATTCTATGACAGGGCCATACATATCAGCATTATAGTTTGTGTATATAGTGGGGAATTTTTTTTTCTCCTTGATATATCATCAGCATTATAAATGACAATGGCCACTGTTAACTGGGAAACCTTGAAAATGCCCTGGAAGCTCATTATAAAATGGGTGGGTTTGTTGTCATAGTTGACTTTCGAGTTGATTAGCAGGAAAGCTACAATTGATTAGTTTGTGAATAAATATTGAAATGTGTGTTCTGATTGAAGACCAGTAAAAAACTTCAGGAGCCAATTTCTGAATTTTGTATTTTTCTGGTAGATTGAACCTCGGCTGATGCTGTGTGCAGTCATGTCAAACAGACAGCAGTGATAACACCCTACACCTTGAATCAGATACAAGAATTACTTAATAGTAAAGGAAAAGAAAAACACATAGTTTTTTAAGTAGAAATTCGGAAAGATTCACTTATATAATAATTCATTCATGCAATTGTTCAATCATAACTATGCTTCAATATATTCATGTCTTACTATGGACGTATAGTATTTGCCAATACAATTGAATGACATTTCTGGTATAAATTAGTCCGGCTATTAGAATTTCCCCTCAATGGTTCTTGGTGTAATAATTATGCAGACATTTTGCTTAAAAGAATCAATAATGCCTCATGTGGGTTTATGTGTTTAAATATTCCAAATAAGCTGCTTGTGTTTACCTCATTTCACAGTCCCCCTGTAATATATTGGACTGCAATAAGGTGTCTCATTTCACCTGTAGTACATTAGACTGAAGTAGAGGGTCATTTCACATTTCCCCTGTAGTACATTGGACTGAAATAGGGTGTCTCATTTCACATTTCCCCTGTAGTACATTGGACTGAAACCCGGTGTCTCATTTCACATTTACCCTGTAGTTCATTGGGCAACCTTTTTGGATAACACCATGATCTATAGGACAAAATAGGACACATGATGATCGCAAAGTACACCATTACTCCGTTAGTTTATAGATTTTCTTCTGAAATTATGGCTCACAATTTCATGATTTGTTATCAGTTGAAAAGTTGCCACATGTTTTGCCATAATAAGTGTTTGAAGTTCAATGTATGGATGAAAACTTTGAGGCTGCTTTAAGACTTGAGGGAAATGCTTACAAGAGGCTTCATACACTGTGGGCTGTTTTTACATTGAGCATATAAGTGAAATATCATGGAGTATGATGTTTTATGGTAATAAAACAAATCAAAATATTTTGTCTTCTTTTAAATGCTGCTGAACAGTGAACACCTATGTGTAGAGGGCACTGCACAGACTCGAGGCCACCTGTCGACCTTATATTTAAGTTTCAGGTGACTGGAGAAATCAAGGTTTATGTACATGTCTCATTCTGTAAAACATTATCAAAGGCCTGGCAAATTATAGTGTCAGTGGGTAAAAAAAGGAAATAATTATTTGTTCATGATCAGTTTTTATTTTATTGTGTTTTTTAAATCTACATGTATTGGCTGCTAATCTGTTTTTTTGTTTTTATTTTGACATTGTGAAAAGCATCTCTATAGTAATATAATTATATATTTTAAGCTCTTTTGCAAATAATATTTAAGCTTACAGACATCCACATATATGTGCTTTAGCTAATACAGACCTGCCTACTCAGTATATTCTGGAGTATTTTTGTACACAGAAATTATGTTGCATACCCCAATGTGCAATTAAATACGCACAGAAATTAAAATTCTATGCTATGCTTTACTACAAAAATTACACAGAATGGTAAGAAAAAGCTCTGAAAAAGGAATGTTTTTACACCTAAATCTCATCTAGGGTAGGCAAGTCTGCTACTAGCTAGCTGCATTCAAGCACTATTATTGATAAGGTGTAGTTACAATGTCTTAAGCAAGCGTCATCTTTCTAGGGAATTTTGTGTATTTCTGTATTACCTAAAAAACCTGTTTTGAAAGTAAAATAAGCCTGAGAAAGCTAGTCAAACAAGACTTTGTGCAAGACCTTTCTACAAATGTTTGTTAGTCCTGTTGGTAAAGTCAAGGTTGCACAACGTTTACATAACTTCATATGCTGTACCAGTTGAATGTGTTCAGATGGTTGTAGAGAATGAACAAGGTGTAAACATACATGACAAGTTCGGTAACCCATAATGTTGTGTGCTTCTGATATCACCAGTAGTAAACTCCAGACAAGGGCCCCAATGTGGCCTGCCCAGCAAACAGATAATCCTGTTAGCTATTTGTCTTCACCACATATCATGTAGGACAGTGTTGTGCCAGAGCCCAATTTAGAGGTTTGCTGTAGCTGTTGGATTAGGATTAACAGAGATAACCTATTGTCACATGTGTAGAATTTGGAAGGGACTGGGTGTTTAAACTGGAATGTTGAGGACAAACTCCTGTTCATGTTAGTTGAGAGAGTTTCTCTCCTATCTGTCAACAAGTTATCATGTACAGCCAGCCTCTTCTCTCTCTACTATTCACTGGACTACTTGTTTCTACCTTAAAATAATAACTGATCAACAGACAAATACCGCATTTGATACACTTTTTTTATATTTTTATTGTAGAATTACATTGGCATGTAAAGTTCTTTCAAAAATATATTATACATGAGATATATAAGTTTCTGTATAAATATTTGTCCAAAAATTAATCACACTTTATGCATGGTGAAATGAAAACCAACTCTTAACCTTTATTATACTAGTAATATTAGATAATGTTTCTTTGTAAATTAATAGTATATCCTATCCTTTGCTTAAATCAGTATAACATACATATTTAATATAACTTTCCTCACAGAATATGATGCGATTATTCAACTGTTTTAATTAGTCAAAATCTGTGCCCAAATTCAATGTACATGTATTTAATTTTTGGAAATATATCCATGTATGAAAAATTGTCTCTCAGATTTAAGCTCAAACGGTACCAAGGTGTTTTAAGTTCAGTGACATGTTATGCCTTGCCGCACAGGAGGGGCCAGCTGTGGAAAGTTTAATTAGTGATATTCAGCTTAGCCTTCATCTTTCCTTGGCTTTCCTGCACATGCAAGCAGAAAGCCCTTGTAGAATGGATGTGATACAGGTAGACATCTACAAAATACTGAATACATGTAATGCATGTATAAATTATAATGTTTAGGAACTTTCGGTATTTCAGGAATCAAATTAGTTGCGATGCAATATGATTGTCATATATATTTTTATAGAATAAATGTATACATTTATTAAAAGAGTCTGTTTTCATCTCGGTGGGTATATAATAACTAAAACTTTATTATATAAAATTACATATAATAAAAGTAGAAAAACGATGTGACTATAATCATTTCCATCCCAGTGTGTATTCACTCATCAATTGTATTGATAATTGTGAAATAATATAAGCATCAGAAGAATATTCATGATACAATGACAGAGAAGTTTCTAGAAACAATTTGGTTCCGGAAAACGTATAGGCGCCAAAAATATTATAAGCCGAAATTAATGTCTACATGTCATGTATCACTATTTTCATAATATCTGTGTTAAATTAAGCTGAACACAAGGGTACAGAACCCTGATTATGGTCTGATGAATTTCGGGATAGGAACCAGGAAATGTCCTAGAAACCACGACAAAATATCAACAAGAGGTTAATACTTAATATGAGTAATATTCTCCTGTCACATGGGCTGAACTGATTAGTTTCCCAATACATCATGGAGACACTATTGGTTTTCAGATTTTTCCTAGGAACATTTTTTTTTTTGAACAAAAAAGTTAATACTTTCAGAGAAAATTTTTAGTCTAGGATGATTCTGTCTTCTCTCTATTAATAATTGAAATGCTAGAAACATTGTCCTCTATCATACAGTGTATGTGTATTTTTAAAATGCATCACTTCATCGTTAGGATGAAAAGTGCACTTTTTCTAGGAGATATAAGGAATTGTTACGGGCTTTGGTTGACTCTATGTAAATGCATTCCTAGATAAAATGTCCCCGCAACAGATACGATCACACATTTCTCTCTAGCTAAACAAATTTATACTGCCTGAATGCTGATTTTTAATGGCTGAAATATTCTGATATCACAAGGGTACAATTTAATTTAAAATTGCCAATCAGAATTTCAAAGTAATATATATATTATAATGAATTAAAAATTTATTGAAAACAGGATAAGTTGTAGAGAGTCCATTTGGTTTACGAAAGCATATTGGCACACAATAATAAGTCGTCAAAGTACTGTTTTAAATGATATTCATTATTGTAATGATTAATGTGTGGCTAATTCAAGCTATTAAAGGGAGTCTGAGGGTGCTGGTTAACAGTTGACACCCTGTTTCAAACCAATTCTCTTTGCCCGCCCTATACTCAAAAATAATGTGCAAAGCTGGGCAACAATGATTTTTGTTAGTTTTGATATGGAATGGGAAAGTCTTGAATATTTTGGCCCGCGGGTGTGGCTTAGTGGTTAGCGTTTGCGCTTACTTAATTAACCTACTTCGATGTACCGTTCACGGGATCAAATCTGTCTGTCGACCATCAGGTATATGAGTGAGTCACATGATGTGGCTCCGGCAATCACAGGGGTGGTTGTTATGAGGTTTCGTTCTGGTTCCCACCTTAATTAAGCAAGGAACAGTGTGAAGTTGACAATCTATCATCATATAACTGAAATACCTTTGAGTACGACTAAAACCCCAATCAAAGGAACAAACAAATCTTGAATGCTTTACTGATTTTCTCTCTGCTGGAAAATTTATGTTGAATACTTGGAGACATATTTAAACTTATTAAAATGTGTTAAAGTTTGAATTTCACAATATAACTCTACTACACCATCCCTCATTGTATTGTATATTGATTGTAAGAAAGAATCTCAAGTGTAGATGACAAAATTAGAAAATAGGGCTTGATCCACGAATTTTTTGTTTGACCAAAGTGTTTTCACAATCTACATGTTCAGGTATAGGTTTAACTGTAGAAGCTTTTAATCAAGATCTGGCTGAACATCTGGCGAGAAATCCATGTCACTGGTATCAAGGTACACAACGTAAATCAATAATCCAAACATAATGGCTTGAAAGATATTCAATTCTTTAGCTGATGTGTAGAAGTAAGCTGGGTTGGAGTGGGTGAAATTAATATTACTCATCAAAGATTGACAGGCCAACTCATATTAAATCTCTGCCACTTTTATCTTTTCTTTGACCACTGTGTATGTGAGAATACTCATTATATATGTCATGAAAAGTCAAAGTAAATCCTTTTCATTATTTATCTGGATTGACATCAGAAATTTAGTTTTAAATTAATTGGTAATACCTCAAACTTCATGAATTTTTTACATTTGCATTGTTTCATTTGATAAATTGTTTACAAATGAAGATAATCTCTATAATAATTGCCATTTGGATTTGGTAGATTTTGTCATGCTTGACCATATGACATTAAACTGCTCATTTGTAACTAACACTGAGGAGCAATCAGTTATAGATATGACGAGATAAAACAAGGAAGTAAATGACAAGTAGTAGTAACTAATTGTAGACCACTAAAAAAAGGGCTAATTATAAATTCTTGATTTGATTTGATTAAATCGACCTTATCAGATTATAGTCTGTATCGAATCAAGGGTGGGTAAAAAATATATTATAGCAGGAACTAGAATGTTACCGGATAGAACAGTCCAGTGACTTTCAAGTTCAACATCTGATAATATTAATTAGCCTTACATGTATATCAGTATTGATTAATCCAGCGGGGAAATTATAATGAAAACAAATTAAATACGAGAAAAAACTGTTTGTGCCTTGACCTGGTTTTGAACCAGTGGTGTTCTGATTAAGAAAGCAATTCATTGACCAAGCGCTATCCAGATTGACCATCATGAATACATTTTCAACAACATTGTGATACATTTATCAGACCTTCCTATTATTTTGTTGCTCTCAGAGCCAAGGAACAACATGAAGACAATCTGTATTGATATGTCTGTACAACATATTAACATGTACATCTTGTTATTGTCCTGTTTTGTCTTTGTTTGCCGTGTCACTTGTGTGGGTGGTTGGAGGGAGCTTCGTTTTGCCCTGGTGCTCTCAGAGCCACATGTTTAAGGGGCAACATGAAGCTGATCTGTTTGTAATGTTTTTGTGTAGTTTTGTTTTATGGTTATCCTGCCCTGTCTTGTCTTTGTTTGTTACCAGTGCTATCAACGGGAATTTCCTTCACATGTTGGGCTAGCACAATATCATATGATTGAAATAACCTTAAGTATGGCATAAAACCCCAATCAAACAAACACAAACAGCCAAATTTAGCATTGTAGGCTTATACCTGAAGTGGTTTTCTATGATGTGACTGATCAAAACAACATTTCTGTAAACTTTGAACAAAATGACATAACAACTGTTTAACTGTTAAGGCAGTTGTGTATGTACAATTTTGTATTTGAAGTGTAAATCCACTTTAAACGTTAAAGAATTGTGATGACGTCACATGACATAATTGACCTATACCATTAATGTTAATCAGAAAAAACCTTTCCAAGCTTCTATTTGATGGTATAGTACTTTAAGCTGGTCAAACTTTAAAGCACTATAAAGTTAAATCATTATTGAATTTTATAAGCTTACTCCTAAGTGTAAAGTAAATATTCCGAAATGGCTGACAATCCTGGTCACAATCTGACAACATCTTGAGACAGCTGTTGAGGAGCATATGTTCTTAATTAACAATAATTAACATCTTTTCTGTAACAGTTTCCAAACAAATGAGGGGGGAGGGG
>JAQQZZ010156135.1:0-26335 GCA_030265115.1 Mopalia vespertina | reverse complement strand
AAAACTTGGCAAGTATCTAGAATGTGCAACATTACTGAAAGCATAGACTACTCTCCGCCATGTATATTTGTTTATATATATTACTGTTTTTTATGTATACCAATAAGCTGTATGCTTACGGTTAATAAACTTAAACTTAATAAACTCTTCTAATTGTTTCAAGGCTAAAGATTTTTTTTTTTTGCGTAATTTCCAATCAGGCCAATCAGGCTATTGTGCGGTCAATTACTGCGCGACTGCGAACCGCGAATTGTGCGCGGCACTGCCAAATAATCAAGTCGGGTCAATAATAGAACCATTTGCGCGAATGCCAAACGTACAAATATATAACTTGGACTAAATAACAAGAAACATCCATTACTGTATTGCTGTCAACTACTTTATTACAATAATTAAGTGCTGACGCAACTCTGCATGCAATCAGATAGTTAAAGTCCAATATCGAAATGTCCTCAAAATTGCACCTGTGAATATAAACAAAAATATGTAAATATGATAGTTCGTAACAATAATATAATTGTGTCATTAGCTGCTATTTTCTTTTCACTAAAAGAATCGAAAAATTTGGTCGCAGATTTTGATAACTAGACATGCACCAGCAATTATGTAGTCCACCTAACAACAACTAACGCCCAATTTAGTTGGTCAGCACACGTTATATGTCTTATCTACGATTTGACCTGCGTTTTTTCGTGTTATTTTTACTCTTTGGCTGCCATCTAAATAAATCGGCCATGACACAACTTCTATGTTTAACTTTAGATCCGACAGCTGTCAAATCAATTTTGCAACCCACCTTATAAGAAACAGCACTACAAGTACCAAAACCTCAATGTACAATCAATACAAGTGAGACGTTATCACGAGACAATCGTTCTAGCTGAAGGCCGGCGTTAAGTCGTTATTTAGATTATACCCGAGTGACCATTACAATACGGTGGACGTATAAATAGAGATTATATGTAGGCCTACAGTGCGTGATACGTGACTATGTATCAGCTCGAGTTTTCTCAGGTCGGACTGCAGTATCAATCGATTGATACGCAGTCCGACCTGAGACAACGAGAGCTGATACAACCACACATAACACGCACTTTACATATAATCTGTTTATCATATACCTTCAATGGAGTTCGATTTTTCGGACAAATTTGACAAAACTTTCAGCGAGGATCGTTTGTCAGAGGCAAAGTACTACTACGAGATTTAAAATAATCCAATATTTAATTGTGAAATCATGTAATAAAACGGGCTGTTTGATTTACCTTTTTTAAACCTATAAAAAAATTCAAGCATGATTTTATTATTTAATTATTAAAAAACACAGTCAGATTGTTTGAAAATGAAATTTATAGAAGAACGCAAGTTTGTTTACATTAGAATCCCATTACTGCGCAGAGGGAACCCCCAGTGACTGAGCTGGCAGAGCACGGGAATTTGTTCAATTAAATTACACACCCCAGAAAAACATGCGAGAAAACATAGTTCAATTCCAAACACCAACCAGCGACTTTTTTTTGGTGTAATCATAATGTAAATTAGTTTTATTTAAAAAAAAAAAACATTAATGGAACAAATCGCTGGTTGCCAAGTGTTGAACTCTGCTACACAAAGTCGAGGGGTTTCAAAATATATATAGGGGGCGCTGTCGTATAGAATGTAAACATTGAAAGCAGTCCCTTTTCAGACCGTACGTATATGAACCATCTGATCCGGATAAATATACGATGCCTCTGTATCTGTGTGGTGAGACTCATAGGTATATGATAAAGAAGGATATACACATTTTAAAATGTAGAGTAAAAAAGTTTCCTCCAACGTGATTCGAATCTCCTGGATGAATATGGTATGCACGTTTATCAGTATATGCATGTACAAACGTCTGCTATGTATGTATTTCCAAACGGAAGCACTTACGATACCTGCAAGGTGGTATGAGTTAAAATAAGAATTAAAACTGCAGTACTAACCTGCTTAAAGCATCTGATCACCAACATACATGTAGGTTTGCACAAAGATGATGGCTATAAATTTAACTTGTATTTATCTCGACTATGCTGCTGACATCAAATCAACCGTTATGCACTCAACACGCTATGCTGAATTTGTTTAGAGAAGCAGCTGTCTTAAGCTTTTTATTGATTGGACTACAATCATTTTATTGATTGGAGCTATGACAGGCTGAAACGCCGCAACTAAAAATGTAGAATTTAAAGACCTCTGGCAAACGACCACATCGCTCATCGGTTAAAATATAAGCCGTTACCAATTAGAATGACATCAAAAGCGCTTGTTGTTTCTCAACTAGCCCTAATAAACCTTTGATTTGACCCAAGTGGGATCTATCTGTACAGGCTAGGTAACAAATGAATATATTAATCATATTCGCACAGCGAGGTCAATTAATTAAATCGGATTAATCACAACATGTTCAGGTACAATTCCCAGAGACACATTTCTGGATACAACCTGCCATGTACTGTTCACAGGTAACAGTGCCTCCGTCGAGGTAAATAAAGAAGTAAATTGCCGGGTGTTTTGATGACTTTTCCATCGTTAAGTAGGGCAGAGTGAAAATTGGACAATCCGTCATCATGTAAGTACGACGTTAAGCCAAATCAAGCAAAGACAAAATATATATACAATGCACAAAAATTATGCTATTCGCACAGCGAGGTCGATTAATTAAATCGGATTAATCACAACATGTTCCTGTGAAATTCACAGAGAAAAGTTTCTGGATAGATCTTGATTTTTTTGCATTGTATATATATTTTGTCTTTGCTTGATTTGGCTGAACGTCGTACTTAAATGATGACGGATTGTCCACTTTTCACTCTGCCCTATACTTAAACAAGATGGAAAACTCATCAAAATACCCGGCAATTTACTTCCTTATACCTCCTGTCGACGGAGGCATTCTTATCTGTGAACAGTACATCGCAGGAAAATGAGTGCACCGACGCACTAAATATTACACGACGGTTACGGGCAAAAGAAAATCTGTAATACTCGTAACATCGTGGCATTGTGGATGTATCGATAAAACATAATCCTTAGTGTCCAGCTCTCGTAAATGCTCGCTTTTAGTGGCGAGACCTTCAGCACTAGGGATTTAGTCAAAATATATTCCCTTTAATAGTGGTAAGATGACACTATTGCTACGCCCTTGCATTTGTCAGGAGGGATTTGAATACATTTCATGAGAGTTAATCATAAATAAGAGATGTCCTCGGAGATCCTACAGACCATTAGGTTCCACATAATAAGTCGGTTATTTCTCCAAAGGCTAGCATGATATAGGAAATAGCCCTTTGGTGTGACAGATCGTATTATAAATTCCACTCAGAAAACCAGACATCACCAGTACAAGCCAGATTCCATAACCAAATTAATTATATTTGGACCATTAAGTTACTCTACAAGCTATATAAGCGATTGACTAAAACCTGGCTCACATAGACTTGTCTTTTTGCAGTTTTATCATTTCCTTCATAGTTAAATAGAAATACCTGTTCTCATCTGATCTCATTCTAAACGTATGTTAATATAATTATGGCCATTTTGGCGATATATTTGTTCTGAAAGGCTGAATTCTATGTCATTTCAAGGACACAGCTATATTTCGTTAACAATGGACTGTAAATGTAGAAATGTTGTGGTATGTGAAGTGATTGCACATACAATATAATCTAGAAGCTGATTGAGTCACTGGCATAACTTCCGCTTCATCTCACAAGGCTGGAAGAAAATTAGTCTTCTATTGGACGGTATAAGCCAATAAATCACGTTAAACCACGTTATTGATGGCTGAGCATATGGCACAGTCCCTGTCACGGTAACACTACACGTAAGCCAATTACCGAATAACTGTTTTTACCATACCTGAGCCACATGGTCAAATAGTTGTATTTTGAGTGTTCCATCGCCTTAAGAACTCTAGCGCTTGTCCAGAGTGAAAAATGCGACCGTCGTGTTCTCATGGCTTTTGCCTTTATTTACAAGGTATAAATATATGAACAACACTACTATTTAGGAATTCTATATATAATGTTGTTTTATCATTAACTTTATTTAATAATGGCATAAACAAAAAACATCCAAAACTTTTTAAAATGGACCACTGTTGATAACTCTTCTAATATATCTAATTCTTAGATGGTTGGAGATTTTTTTTCTAAATTCAATGTCTTTGTAGACAAGTATTTAAACTAAAATACAGTCATAGGTTTTTTTAAAATTCAAGTTAGTTTTTGCAAAATTTATAAAAATATATTTAAAAAAATAAAAATCCCACCTCAAGAAAATATTTGCCCAATATCTTCAAAACGAAATCAATATAGAAATACTGCATGATGGCTTAAAGATTCTGTGTGCCAAACTACAAAGACTTAGCGAAACTAGTTTACAAGAAAATAAACGATTTGAACATTACAAATCAATTAAAAAAAATGAAGCAAAGAAAAGCCTAAACGTATGTAAATGATTTGACTCCCTATTGTTTTTAGATTACTCCCAATAAATTTTTAAAAAGTTGTTTCTTTCGTTGAACTCAAATAAGAAATGGAGCTTTATCTATTTCATCCATTTTTTCAATGTATAATT
Organism: Mopalia vespertina; assembly: GCA_030265115.1. NCBI lineage: Eukaryota > Metazoa > Mollusca > Polyplacophora > Chitonida > Mopaliidae > Mopalia > Mopalia vespertina. Next base: position 21,730 of record JAQQZZ010156135.1, on the reverse strand, counting down.
TCAAAATTATATCTTTAAATGCAGTTTTAACTCTGAAATTTTAATGACGTCAGTATCATTGATTTCGTTCACACCTTTGTTAATGGCTATCAGTACGAGTCCTACTGGGGGCAAGTAGTTTGTTTAAATGTGTATTCTAAAACCCAGACTGAATACACACAAATCTAAAGTGACCCTGCTGGCCTATATCTAAAGCGTTAACGCCCCATTTGTTTTCCTATGGTTATTACTTTTGCGTATGTATGTATTTGAGATTTAATTGGATTGGTTATACAGATCAAGCAGGACTATTTTAAACTTCATTTCATCAGATGGACTCGACTGGTCAACATAATTGTCACACACGTCTTCTCTGTGTGTCAGGTGTCAAACTATCGAAAATAAATTTATTGGCTTGATTAGCAAATGATGATGTCAAAGTATACGTACTCAGATTTCACTGGCTTTAATATCGTGTTTCTAACCAATGAGACAACGTTTAACCGATGTATAACATTGATGCATTAGACTGAGATACATCTCCATTTGTGTTGATGGGTTAAGTGTGTTGCGGAGACATGGGATGAAGGGGAGGGGGAGAGTTTAATGTTGACCTGGTGCTTTGTATGTTGCCAGTGATGTCGATGGGTTTATTTTACACATTGGGCTGGCTCGCCTTCATATGAGTGTAATATTTTTGATTTTCTGTCATTTCTATAGAACTTCCTTGGATTTTGAGTGAGGCAAAAAAAGGAAATACTTAATTGTCCAGAATTTAGGATTAACGGGGTACTTTTAAAACATGAAGTACCTGTGTTATGGATGTGAGTATAGAGTGATTGTTTGTTTGTTTGTTTTGGGGATAACGTCGTACTCAATGTTATTTCTCTTAGCATATATGACGACAGATTGTCCACTTCACCCTGTTCTTTGATTAAATACGATGTTTACCGGAGCCCCTTCGTGTGACTCCCTTATATATGATTAGTAGGCGCACATGCTAAAGACTAAGCCAAGGGCCGGTAAACTACTGAAGTTGTAGTGTTAAAATCCCTGTTTTAAATATATTAAAACCCCTTGGGTTAGCGGGTGGACCAGTTAACATCACCATGCCCTGCGGAATATTCCCCCGATTTCTCGGTTGATTGCTCGAGGCAGTTTGTTGGCCGTGGGTTGCATCCTGTGTCGGTGGAGAATAAGATCCTAGTGACTCAGGGGCAACTTGGCTGGCAAATGGGTGCCACAGCCATGTTGCTCAAACACGTCACTTTTGCTCAATATTCTCCTAAGCGTGTGGTCAGATTGGTCCGATCTGATCAATCGGCTGGTCAAGCCCTGCAATGATCATTTGCTTGCGATGAAGCTCACACGGCCTCCCCCAAAGACTGTAGTTTGTTAATTAAAGAAAAAAGAACTCAAGTATTTCAATCTGAGATTAATTGCTGTTTTACGCCGTGCTGAAGGGTATTTCACTTATATGACGGCGTTGTATTCGAATAAAAATTGTTATTTTATTTTCCTATTGGAGCACCCATAGAACCCTCGTTGCCTGCCCCTGCTGGAGACCCACAGGAGGTTTCACCCTTGTTTATACTCCGTGGAGCGTAGGGGACATGGGTGTTGAAACCCTATCCGCCTTATGATGATATCCCCTCCAAACCCTATCAATTATGGAAAAAAAACGAACAAATTTTTGGAAATTAATTTAAATGGAAAAACAAAAGAAAATTGGGCGACCGTTTTAGTAATAAGTAGCCAACAGGAATATAAGTCAGTAAAAGTAATATCGCCGATTGCGTTAAACAAAACTTGAATACCTACTGCAGGAACTGTAAAAAAAACAGGTAACAAAAATGCGGTCTGTCGACATTCTGGTGGAATGCAACAGGCAGTAAATATGTTGGAGGAAAATAACATGCTGGAGCTAACTGTATCCCTTACACCTAATAGATCTCATAACAGCAGTAAGGGGATCATTCGAGACAGAGGTCAAAATTTCTCTGATCTACCAGAAGAAGAGAAGCGCTCTACAACCATAAAAAAGATAACATATTAAAACTTAAAATCTACTTCTTTACTTTTGTTTCAACTACAGTGCCAGACCACAACTACATTGTTCCTTACAGGATGAGGGTAGATACTTTCATCCCCAACCCAACAAAGTGCTTCAAGTGTAAGAAATTCGGACACGGAAAGGTGTAGAGGTTGTTTTGGGAGCTTTCGTTGCTCTGAAGAAGGCCATGAGGGCTTTGATTGCAAAAGGGATATTAAATATTGTAATAGCGATGAGGACAGCATGGCTGCTCCAAATACTGTAGTTTATTTATCACGGAAAAAAGAATCCACGTGATTAGGTCTGACAAGTCCTGTATCTGACTCGATTGTTCAAGGGCCAACACAGTCATATGCCAACACGACACAGAAAGTGTCCGTGGCCAACTGTTGATGGCCCTTTTACTGTTAATCCGAACATCTGACAATCAAAAGGGCTACATCAACACAAACGGTTACAAACAATGAACCTAAAAAAAAAAAAACTAAAAAAACTAAAAAAAAATAGAAAACCATCTGACCCAGAGTTTCGCCCTTCCAATGCCGCAAGGGATGCTGTTCAAACGTTTGAGTTTGAACAGCCAATCAATGTAATTAGCATCGAGAGGGCTGGATCCACCTCTCCAGAACCATCAACAAAGAGGTCTATCTCAAACAGCTTCGACGCCTTGGAGGGAATAAAGGTTGATAGCACCCCGCCCCCCATCTCGCTACATCTCGGCCACCTCCTCGTTCTCGAGGGCGAGCGAGTAGTGAGGATTATTTGCAAAGTGGTGACTATATGCACCCTCGGTTAAAACTGACGAGAACCTACAGTGCTGGTCGCTTACCAAAATGCAAACATCGAAAATAATTTTGATGAAAGATTGTAAATAGCTTTTTTTTTTACACTTTTAAGCACAGTATTTACAGTTTTTGAAACCAAAATGAAACCTTTAATATATTGACATTTGACTTTTGTAAAACTTGTGTTTTCTCTGTGGAAAAACTTGTTCGACAACAATGCTGGCAATGTTGTAATCAAGCTCCTTAAAGGGATCAGTGTGAGGGGGTGATTGTGGATAGCTATGGTTGACAGTGTTAAAAGCAGTGTTTACAATTTTTAGATAAAACAAAAAACATTTATTATATTTGGAATTTTTAACACTTACGTATGTCCTTTTCATTATAATTTATTTTTATTTTTGATGTTGAATGCCAGAGATGCTACTGGTTGCAATTGTCATTCATTGCATATGGTATATATCAATTGAAAATATGCTTACGCAATAACGTAGCTGAAATACCGCTGAATTTGGCGTAAAACACTAATCAATCAATCAATTAAGTATATTAAGTGTTCAAAGAATCGGTTGATATATTAGCCGGTTTTTTAAACCGTACTCAAGGGAGTTTCCTGTGTGGTATTATCCAGTTATAAATAGGCAGACGAACAAAAGTATCAAATGGAAAGTGTTATGCTCAGTTGGAAAGCTAGTGTTTCTACTATTGGTTTCCCTTGATGTCTTCAGCCAGAGGTTCTTTGATGCGGAGTCGTCAGAAAATATGTTAAGACCGTAATCCTCTCTATTCAGATTATTTATTAATAATTCAGATTTTAACTCATCTTAGCAACCATCATGAAATTACGGAAATCACACAAGCCTGTCTTTATAAATGGATCTAGGCTACTTGCACCGCTGATGAAGCTCGACTGTTTGATATATCCTTTGACCAGATATTATAGACGAGTGTTATAGAAAACAGTTGTTGTATCTAAATGTGTCACTCTGAAAGGCTACTACGTGTTTAAGCTGCCACTAATGCTATTAACATGTATACGGAGTCGTTTCATGTCGTCCGCAAAGGCTGTCTACTAACAGTCCATCGCTTGGGACTTGTCAAATGATCCTGTTTCAAACCAGTATATGTCATAATTGCCTTCCATATAATATGCGTCGATAAGCCTAGACATATCTATATTTTTATTCAATTCTTCGCCTTTGGTTAATACGCGCAAACTCCCAAGCACAGTTATCGTCCGTACACTTCGAACAGTTATATCCTACTTATGTATATGTAAAGAGCTGTAGTTACTGTTTTTGTAACACTTTGAGTTTATCATATTGTTTGTATTAATCCTTTGATTTTCCCAGTATTTTGAAGTCAGCATAGAAAGGACATCCATAATAAGGGGAGAGGGGAACCACATGACGTCAATAGACTGTTAGCCAGAGCACATGCAGAATGGTTTAATTTCTTATACCACTAGTAGCAAGGATGAACATGTCGTTAATTGCAATGTCAATCACATTACGAATAAAACTGATAGGGATCATTATTCACCGATAATATACGGGTGGAAATAACGTCCTTTGGGTCTGTGTGATAGCTGTTAAATAAACCGGGATTCACGTGTCGATAGTGTGTCATCAAATCTATAATCAGGCAAATAAATGCGATAGTGAATACATTCACTTTGTGTCAGGAATGTTGTTAATTTATATATATAGTTAAACAAATACAAGGACACAGTGTCCCCAAAATATCATATATCCACAACGAGATCCTTAGTTGTATTCTATAAGGACAAAATCGGTTTGTACAAATTATGTCTTACATAAAATTGAAAAAACAGAAAAAGAGGGATTTGTCGGTATGTACATCTTCGTAAGCCAGGGTTAAGACATTGAAGTCGACTAAATGGCACATAGTCTAGTCCCATCTGGGATTTCCCCCTAATCCACCGGCCAATGGAATAAGCCGATTCAACGACAGTATAGGACTGGAACCAAAAAATAACGACGGAAAGCAGTGCTTTAAATTAACTTAAAAATATATGACCAAGAGCAGGTATTGTGTTCACAGTTTAAGTAACATCTAAATCCAGTCGTTGGAGTATTTCTTGGACTCAACGGATGTTTAAAAAAAACTATTAAAACAAACAGACGTGTCTGTTGTGCGATAGAGCGTCGCTGGTAGGCTGGGGTTCTCACGAGTTTGGGGGTATGTGCTAATAGAATTTCTAAGGGTTTTACTCTGTTAAAAAATCACAGTTGTTTCATTTCTTAAAATTTGTGACCGCCATTAAAACTCGTAATAACATACTGTGAAATTAACCACCAAAAAACAATCTACTTATTCTGTCCAAATTCATTTTGCTATAAGATTAAAAGCTATTATTGTTTTTATCGTTTAACGTACTATGGAAGCTCATAGCGGTCACTCGCTCTCTCGGGGCCCTTGTCCTGTAACATCCAAAACGCTTAAAATCGATATTTAATATGTAAATCTCGTGGTTTTCAAATGCCTTTATCTGAAAAGCGAGGGAGCGAGGTTTAGCAGTTGAATCTCGTCCCCTCTAGTTCTCGCGCTCCAGCTCCCTTGCCCTATCTCCTTTTTGAAGAAAAAAGAAAGAGTAAATCACGAGATTCCTTTGTAAAATCTCGTGTTTGAGTAATTTTCTGAACAGCGAGAACTAACTAATTAATCTTGCTTGCCGTTAAATTTACTAAGCTCTTGCATTGTCAAGTTGTACACACAGTTTCGCAATCTGCGCGACGTTGTATTTAACATGTACAAAAAAAGATGACGTTGGTTTCATTTTGTACCGGTTCATTTTAAATGAAAAATTGTGCTCGGTATGTGGGCGTATTAATGCCAGGGCCTTCGTTGAAAATATATACGGCTTCTTCAATTTATTATGAGTGCCTGCTCTAATTAATTGATTTATTCAGTCTGCCAGCATTGTCATGTAGTTGATTTTAATGACCACTGAGCAACTTCGGGAGAGAGCAAGTCACCTAGGCAACGCGCACTTGTTGACCTAGCCTCGTAGGCTACAAACTGAACAATACCCAGAGGTTAAAGTAAAATAACAACTGAGAGTGGTTGTAGAAAGGCGCTTCAAACCTTTGGGATATCGGCAGTTGATGTTTTATCGACAGCCGTGTATAATCAAGCGTATATCGTCACATACCAGAAAGTGATATTAAACGACAATATCCCTCGTTCTCGCTTATATATTTTGAAGAGCGAGAACTAGATTTAGGTTTTAAATATCGCTTCCTCGCTTTTAAATTGTTACGGTAGAGGGAGCGAGAACGCAAGATCTCGATAACTATACAGGGGACGAGATTTAGCGCGTTCTCGCTTCCTCATCATATACTGATAAAAACACAAAAAATCGAGATATATTATGAGATTTTCATGGTTATAAACTTCCTTCATGTGAAAGGCGATAGAGCGCGGAAGCGAGATTTAATAGTTAAATCTCGCACCCTCTAGTTCTCGCTCTTCAGAAAATTACTTAACCACGACATTTTACAAAGGAATCTCGTGATTTTGTCTTTTTTGATTACAAATTTAAGAGGTCAAGGCAGCGAGAACTGGAGAACTAAAGGGAGCGAGATTTAACTGTTAAACGTCCCTTCCGCGCTTTCTTGCCTTTCAAGTGAATACATTTCAAAACTGCGAGATTTAAATATTGAATCTTGACTTTTAGTATTTTTATCAGTGTACGACGAGGGAGTGAGAACGCACTAAATCTCGCCACCTCTAGTTCTCCTGTTCTCATGCTCTGGCGTTCTCGCTCCCTCGACCTTCACAACTTTAAGGCGAGGAAGTGAGATTTAACACTTAAATCTCGCTTCCTCTAGTTCTCGCTTCCTCGCCTTCAAAATATCTATCAAAAATTACCAAAGCACAAGATTTTAACAAACAGTCTCGTGGTTTTGTGTTTTTTTTTAAACACAAAGCGAGAGTCAAAGTTTGTACTAGGTAACCGCAAAAACTGAAATGACAAAAGTGCAATGGTAAATTCGCTTGGGAGGTGTTGCCCAAAAAATAGGCCCTTGCTTGAACAATCATTCCTAAACGATTGATAAAAAAAATGATCTTCATTTTTTTCCCCCCTGATTTTTCATAATATGTTACATGTATCAACATTTGCTGCGATCTTTTGAAAGTAAATGCGGTATGGCGTATGAGTCGACAACTGTCTTTTCAGTCGTCAATAAGTCGAGATGGAGATGCGATATTAAACGCAATTACCCCTTGTTCTCGCTTAAATAGTTTAAAGAGCGAGAACTCGAGAACTAGAAGAAGCTAGACTTAAGTGTTAAATATCGCTTTTTCGAGATTATCAATTTCCTTCATCTGAAAGGCGAGGGAGCGCGGAAGCGAGATTTGACAGTTAAATCTTGCATCCTCTAGTTCTCGCTCTCCAGAAAATTACTAAAACACGAGATTTTACTAACTAATCTCGTGTTTTTGGCTTTTTTGTTTACAAATTTAAGAGGTGTAGGCAGCAAGAACTCAAGAACTCGCTTCCTCGTCCTTCAAAATATCAAGCAAAAATTACCAAAGCACAAGATGTTAAGTGTCAGGTGGTTTTGTGTTTTTTTAAACATGTTTTTGACAGGCGAGGGTGCCTGTTAAAGTTTGTACTAGGTAACAGCAAGAACGGAAAAGACAAAAGTGCAATGTTAAATTCGCTTGAGAGGTGGTGCCCCAAAAATAAGCCGTTGCTTGAACTATTATGTGCTTATTCCTAAACAATTTATAAAAAAATGCTCTTCATTTTTTTCTTGGTTTTTTTTCTGATTTTTCATAACATGTTACATGTATCAACATTTGCTGAGATCTCTTGAAAGTAAATGGGGGATGGCGGATGAGTCGACAACTGTCTTTTCAGTCGTCAATAAGTCGAGATGGAGATGGGCAGGAGAATCAGATGTCTACCGGGCCTGATTAAAATCAGTCACTGGATCTAACAATTTATGGAAATCTGTATTTTATGCCAGTTTTGATATCTGTGTACATGTTAGACCAGACAATGAGCTGTTCTCATACCAAGCTAATACAGCTTGTTAATGAACAGTCCGGTATAAGCAGAGATTTTAAATGACATTCATATCTGGAAACACACCAGGTGTCCACTGTAAAGCTGTGATTAGTCCGGATAATTGTCTGAAAAGCAATTTTTGTTTGATGACCATTCCTGGACATTCGCGTTGTCTGGACCATCCTGAATTATTTTGATATTTAGATTGAATCAGATTACAGTTGAACTTGTGTAATAACACTCAGTTTTATTATTAGCTGTTTGAATTATACCTAAAAGGCTCCCTAAACATATAAAAAATTTGAACTGTGTGAGTCCTGGCCAAGATAAGAAACCCACAGCTCGCCATGAGTGATTGTCGTAAGAGGACACCACCAAGAAACCGCTATGTGTGCATGTGGTGTCATTGTATTGCGACCTGTGATTGCCATGATTTGTCGTTGTTTGCAATGGATTCAGGGAAGGTTTACACCACACATTGGGCTGACAAACTGTCATTTCAGTGCAATAATCTTAAATAAAACCAAATCCAACAAACACAAATAAGGATTCATTATAATATTGATTACAACAGCTGCGAATCGTTAAGGTCAGCTCGATGTCCTACTTTAAGTAACCTTACAGCAGATCAAAAGATAATCTTTGCCGGCGAATTTGTCATTAGCAATCCAAAATATGCTACGTGTAAAAAAGGCCATTTTCCTCAGATGATTTGTACATGATGTCGACGACTTCATGGAATGAAAGTCATTCAGCCTGTAATCATCTCATCACTGCTCATTAGACTATATCAAATCTGTATTGATTTGGAACACATTTGAAACTAAATGTATGTTGTGTCCAAGATGTATTGTACAGAAAGAAACTCAATAACAGGCTAATAGTTTTTTTCTAGTAGTTGATGGTGTAAAAAAGAACTCGCATTCCTCTCACGTAGAAAGACAGAAAACATATAAAAATGTATGTAACAAGATGTGATCATGCTGTCCGATTCACTTTATTGATCTTTCATTTCTTTTCGTTTGACATGTCATCCATGACCTAACTATGGTGCCCTTTCCATTTAATAAAGGGTGACATCGAGGATGCTTTACTTCGCCCAATGAGTGGACACACTGACATATGAGTGACATAACAGGAGGTACAACTTTACACCCCAATGATACAAACACGTTAAAATCATTCTGATAGACATGTGGAATAAAACAGAGATTATCAAGTTTTGACATATCGTCTACATTTATTTTAATTGATTTTGAGGTTCACATTTGAGCGTCACATTTGTAAAACCATTCTATGAGTAAGTTTGTTTACACGGCCATTATAAAAGACCAAACCAACTGTCTTGACAATAACGTCTAAATAGATTTGCATGAAAGTGACAACACAACGAAATTAATTGATCATTTCAAAGACTGGAGCAATATTAGGGGTGGATTTGGAAGATACAAGTTCATATTGTGGCGGTCACAAACTTGTGGCTGAAGAATACTTGGTAAAGTATCGTTTCAATAATAAGTTTATGTACCGGTCAGGATAGCACCAAGTCGTATAATTGACTAAGACTCGCTTTAAGATAAAACTCACTAGATAACTATCGGTAAAAGAATTAAACAAGATATTGAAATAAAATTCAATGTAAATCTTTATTAAACAACAAATATTAACAACGAAATGGAAACCTCTTGTAATTGGATGTATGGTTCACTTTATATACAACGTCAGTATTCGAGTTGTCTACAACACTCAACAGCTTATCCAGGACAGTATGTATCAACTATATAGTCTTACACAGCAGCTCTGTGGGACATCATATACAGTATGGGGTAGAATATGGGGTGAACTTAATGACGGGTAAGTGCTGGGTATCGTATAGGGTGATATATATGTACGGTGAGTACGGGGTACCACACGGGGTGAGGTACTGGGTACTTTATACGTCTTCTGTAAGTGTGCTATTGCCTTCTTATCCAATTATCCCACTCTTGTACTCAGACTGTATATGCTGCAACATTGGGTGACACACGGGGTAGATTACGGGGTGATATGTGTGTAAGGTGAGTACGGGATACCACACGGGTTGAGACATGGGGTGATACACGGGGTAAGGTACCGGGTACCTTATGTTCGTCTTCTGTAAGTATGCTGTGGCTTTCTTATTAAGTTATTCGTCTCTAGTACTCAGTCTATATATGGTGCAGCATTGTGTGACAACCGGGGTAGCATACGGGGTGATATATGTAATGTGAGATACGGTGTATCACACGCGGTGAGATATGGGGTGACACACGGGGTAATTTATGTATGTCTTCTGTGAGTATTCTATGGCTTTCTTATTAAATTAATCGTCTCTAGTACTCAGACTGTATATGGTGCAGCTTGGGGTGACACACGGGGTGATATATGTGTAAGGTGAGTACAGGGTGAGGCACGGGGTGATACGGGGTGAGGTACGATGTGAATTGAGGTTCCCTAAAATCATGCACTTCAATCCCATATAGCATCTATCCCGTATGAGATTATGTTTCAGCACTTCATATTGACGGGTGTTGTCCCGTCTACTGACCTTTCTAGAGTGGACCGTCTGCTTGAGTTAGGCTGAGCTAACTGACTGTAACTGGAGTGATCTCCGCTTATATTCGTATATTCGCGCGCTGACCTCTGCACAGCGCCACCTGTTGGCAACCTCTAACAAAGTAGTCCAAGATAAAATAGTACCTCCTTATTGTTGCAATTCTTGCGGTCCGCTATTGAAGTGACAGTTTTGAATGAATAAAGAATAATCTTATGAGAATTAGGGAGTTATTAAACTTAATAAAACACTTGGATTTTGTCTCCAAATCGTAAATGAAACAAGAGTTTACTTTGAGCCATTGATGGACATAAACAAAGATGGCGGCCATCGCGGGAAATTCTTCTTGTCAGAAACAAACATTGATTAGTTGTTGCGGTTTCATAGATTCCCCAGGCTAAAGTAAGTTTGCCCCACTTCTTATTATGAATTAGTAAACTAGTCACACAGGTTTTAGTTCATGACAAGGTGTCTAATGGATTAGGGACAGTGGATGATGAGGTCAAAACGCTAACGTTGTTGTTGTTGTATGTGACAGCTAGAAGAAAAGTATGCTTGGCATCTAGTTTAGATCATCAGGCATTGAGGTAGATAAACTTGAGGATATATCTGACAGAATAACAATTCTCCACACTATGTAGGAATACAGCCCACACATATTGTTGCCACAGTAGACCCTAGTTCGTTTTTGACAGAAAACGCCTTGATCTGTCTAAGCACACCAATCTCCAATACAAAAGAACCAAAATGTCCATACTGGTTGTTGGAATTCTGCGAATAACATGTATATCCTATACTGCAGGTTAGTGAGGATGTTACTGGAGAAATGTCAAAGAGAATGCCTCTACAGTTTATGGTGTTATCAAATTTCCTTCTGAATTAAGCTATACCGAACTAGCATGAAATTTTACAATGCCTGTCAACGAAAACTGAAATATTTAAATATTAAAGTCGCATGTTCCAGTTATGATATGTACTGTAAATTAATGTGAATAAATTAATCCATTACTGACTTTTCACAATTCAATGCATGCTGATGACAGTCAGAGAGTGATTTGTCATTATGCCAGTAATGTATGACGTCACAGCGCGTTCTCGTTGGCATGTCCTCATCAACAAACACATAAACTTGTCTTGCAGCTCCTAAACTCATGAGTGTTCATTAACGGAATAGTGGAGTTCAATTAAACCTTCCTTTGTTACCAGACCAAATCAAACCGGAAGTACAACATCGTGCTCTCTTGCGCATACTCCTATCCATCACACGGGTTGATGTCCTTCCGGTAGTCAAATTGTAGACGCCAGCTTCGTCCATTATCTTGGAGGGGTTCTTTTAAAAATACGTTTTGTAACATTTCGGTGCAGGCTTTCCTCTGTGCTATACTCGATTACATTTATTGTGCAGAATCCGTCGGATAAAAATAATAGTTAGTCTGTATAAATGAGTTGAGAAGTGTGAATCGCTTCAAATAATTTCTTCTATAAGGCCGTGCTATAAAAAAAAAAACAAGATTCACCGGTCACTACGTGGAAATAGGTTTGCGTCAGAGGATAGTAAACATCTAACATAACATAAGGATTCCTGTATTTTGTTTGATCGGGGTTTAAATTCGTACTTAAGGCTATCTCACTCATATGAAGACAATCCCAGAACTCAATACAAAGACACAACAAATAGACTAGTTTGGGCTGCCTTGTACCTTAGCTCTAAGAGCACCAGGGCCACAGTTTATTGACAAGTGTCACCAAATGCTGCAACCCAGGAGATCTTAAGTCGTAACGCGATCCAAAGGGGAAACAGTATTGATGGGTTGACAGCTTAAGACGGAGAACTATAACTGGACATCATTAGTTAGCAGAGACAATTATTTCATGGCATATTAACCGATAAGACACAGTTATAACTAAGTTCAAATTCTGAACTACATCATCCTCCCACAGTTAAGAAAAATGATGCGTTGGCCTATAACATAGCGCGAGAGTGGGGTTTCTAAAGTGGAATGCTATGATACGAGAGATATCGTACACTGCATTAGCAAACTTGACACCGCTTAAAAGAAACTAGGGCATCAACTTGTCCTTTCTCTTTGGGGTTAAGCAGACATTCTGACTTCTGTAAAAGGAAAGCTAAGTTAAGGTCGTACATAATGGCCAAAACAATATCATTACTCTGATGTTTCCTAAACTGAACGTGACTTTTTTTCTGTGAAACGATCACAAATATGAAATATGTGTTCTTTTGTATTGATTTTCTGTTTCATTGTGGTTTAACGCCCTGCATGCTTAAAAGTTATTCACTGATGCCGTGTTAGCCGAGTGGGTGACGAAAACCACCATCGACGACATTGGCAACAACAGTGACAAGACACGACATACACAAATCACAATTTAAAGGCTTCATAGTGGCCCCTAGCTCTGGGAGCTCCAAGGCCACAGGAAGCTCCATCCCAACGACCCGCCTTGTGTATTGTAGACTAATGTGTTTAGACAGGTCAAGGCGTGCTCTCTATTCTGTCAAAAACGAACTACTGCGTGGGCTGCTTTTGTTGAAACTATGACCATCTATAGTATTGCATCCTGATGACAGTCAGAGAGTGATTTGTCATTATGCCAGTAATATATGACGTACAAGTACCCGTTCTCTTTGTCATGTCATCGTCAACAAGCACATTACTTTGTCTTGCAGCTCCTTAACTCATGAGTGTTCATTAACGGAATAGAGGAGTTCAATTAAACCTTCCTGTTACCAGACCGATCCAATCAAACCGGAAGTACAGCATTGAGCCATCTTGCGCATAGTCTTATTCTATAACCAAGTATAAATTGTATTTCGAGATGATATATTTACCAAACATGAACGTAGGTGCAGTTTACGTTTGGTTTATTTTTCACCTGAATAACAATTCAGGTGAAGCCAGGTGAAGCCATTACCTTGGAGAGGTTCGCTAAAAAAATCCGTCATGTAACATTTCGGTGCAGGCTTTCCTCTGTTATACTCAAGTACATTTATTGTGCAGAGTCCGTCAAAATGAAAAAATAACAGTTAGTCCGTATAAATGAGTTGAGAGGTGCATCGTTTCAATAAATTTTTCTATAAGGCCGCGCCATAAGAAACCATAATTCACCGGTAACTACGTGGAAATAAGTTAGCGTCAGCGGATAGTAAACATCAAACATAACTTAAGGATTTTGATTGTGTTTTGTTTCACTGGGATTTAAATTCGTAACAATGCTGTAAAACTTTTATGATGGTGTATCAGCCCAATGGGTGAAAGAAATCTCCATCACAACCACTGACAACAGAGACAAGACAGGACAATTCCAGAGCTCAATACAAAGACACAACAAATAGACTAGTTTCGGTCGCCTTGTGCTTTAGCTCTAAGAGCACCAGGGCGACAGTTTGAATGACACGTGTCACCAAATGCTGCAATACAGGAGTTCTTAAAGTTAGCTAAATTCCGTGTCTCAAAATCCTATTCCATCAATAAACTAGATGTAAAACCTGATAATAAAACTTTATTTTATTTCGTAAATCCATCTTAGCTAAGAAGCTAATCTTCCGTGGAGACGAAAACAGTGTATATACATAGGTGTGCAATAATAATAAATAGAAACATAGATAAAACATATATATATATACAAAAACAAGATTGGAAATCTAAATTATCACAGCCATAATTTCACATAATGTGTTTGTTATTTTAAAAATATATAAGGAGACAATGGTATCAACAAATTAATAAATACATACACATATGCACAGAAGCACACAGAACTCAAACACACTCCCACAATACAAGCATTCCTTCACTTATTTCCCACCCTCATCCTTCCTCGCATAACATCGCACACAGAACACAGCATGTACATTAAAGTAAATGTGAAATAAAAACCAAAAAAAAACATATGATATGATATATCATGATTTCCCATATAAATTTTCTTTCGAGATGAAAAATTAATCACAAAGTTGACCTTGCTGTAGTTAATTTTGTTCTATCTTTTACCTGAATAAAATTGTGTTTAAAAATAATTAAAAAGAACAGACATCATAATGGGAAAGTTAATTGAAAGTTAGCGAAAGCTAATGTATTTTGGACGTTGTTGATTTTCTTAGTGTTATAATTCAAGAGCAGGGCTGTAGATAAGGATTACTGGTAGACCTAATTTAGACATATGGAAAGACGCAATGGTCATTAAATGCCTATTAGATAGGAAACACTATTGATGGGTTGACAGCTTAAGACGGAGAACTATTACTGGACATCACCACATAGCAGAGACAGTAATTTCATGGCAAATTAACCGATTAGACAGAGTTATAACACTGTTCAAGCATGAACTACATCATCCCAACATCCTTCCGCAGTTAAGAAAAACAATGCGTATAACGTAGCGCGAGAATGGGGAAGGTTTGTGTGTGTGTGTGTGTGGGGAGGGGGGGGGGTAAGTGAAATACGACGATGCAAGCGATATCTAACACCGCATCAACAAACTGTACACCGCTAAAGAGAGACTAAGGAATCGACTCTTCCTTTCTCTATGCGGTGATTTCATTAGACGGAAAGCTGCATAATGGCCACTACAATATCACTTATCTGATGTTTATTTAACAGAACGGGGCATTTCTTTTTGTGCGCAACGTTCAGGTCCCGGTTGCTCGAAGCGCTGTTAAATTTAATCCACTATTAGTTTACGTCACACCGTGTTGTATGTATATCCCTAACCCGTTGTTAGCAATTTAATCTGGTGTAAGCGCCTAATCGTCTTTCGTGCAACTGGCCCCTGGAATTACACCGATTGCTATTCGATGTGTGAAAGCGGGGATACATTGGGTAAATTAATATTACAAACGTTACAAATTGTACCTCTATGAACAAGTCTTCTGTTATTCGGTTTATAAATGGGGGGAAATTGGTCAATGACCTTCAATATGGTTGACTGAATGTGTGTGTAGATGGACAACTTGTGCTGATTGCGATTTGGTGCCTGGCTGAAGGTCGTGGGTTCGATCCTGAACGGGTCTCATGACGGGAACTAGCATCTATTCAAACTAAGAAGCTGTTAACGCAAAATAACGAAAATATTGTCAATACCAAAATATTTATTAAATCAACTGGTTGTAACATCTTTTTGTGAAACGACTTAATATTACTTGTATTCTTCATTAACTCTATTTTATTGGGTTTATACCTTTGATTATGTTCTGTTCTAGCTAGAGCAGAGTGTTTTATCAATGCGTAGAGGGAAACGCCCTGGACGTCACTAGCAACAAAATATTGCAAGATAGAAGACAGTCACTGGTGATAATGCGTGGGCCAACGTCGTAGCGTGCACATGTTAACAGCGCTATACGCCATGAAAGATCGCATTCGTGTTGCCCATTAGATAGAAGAGTACCTAAGCCACAGAGAGTTATCTCCGCCCACGAGCCTTAATTTATACGTGTTGCCCCTTAGATAGAAGAGTACCTCGGCCACAGAGAGCTATCTCCGGCCACGAGCCTTAATGTATACGTGTTGCCCCTTAGATAGAAGACTACCTGGCAACAGATAGCTATCTTCAACAACGAGCTTTGAGGTATACATATTGCCCCTTAGAAAGAAGATACCCGGAGAACAGAGAGCTAGCAAATGTTCGAATTGTATGGCTTCAAACGCTTGGACAATCTACACTAATATGTTTGGAAGAATTTAAGATTTAAGACAAGAGATATATAAAAAGACCAACAAAATGTTAAAAAATAATTTGCCCATTTCAAGTTCGTTTGAGGAAAAAGTCCATCCACAAAAATGGAATACCGAAGACAGCGTGCTGTAACTTCTTATCGCTGGACTGGTGGGAGGTTCTGCGTGACATTTGTACACTATGTTGTTGAAGACATGACGTCGATAAAAGGATATTTTTAATCGTCCCAGACAGAAAATCTGTTATTTTTACTTCTGCGTGGACGTCGAACCAATAATCCGTGGGTCTTCTAGTTTAAACTGATCACTTATTTTCACTGACATGTACCAACAGTATGTCTCCCGATAAAACATATAGTTTGATTATTTGATTGGTGTTTTATGCCGTATTGAAGGTTACTTCACTCATTTGACGGCGTGCCAACACAAGGGGTTAAGGAAGTTAACCTCGACGCCACTGACAGCAACAAAATCCCAGGACGTAATACAAATACATCACAAACAAATCGGCTTCATGTTGCACCTCAGCTCTGAGAGCACCTTGGCAACCGGAATTTCCATCCCCACTTCACATACATTGCATACTGGCCTAGTCATGGCCAGTAATTCAACAAAGCATATAAACGTACAGACAAATGCAGGTTTTAACTTGCAATTGAAAAATTGTACCCATGGCCATTAATTCAACAACAAAACATATGTGAATGTAAATATGGAATTGTCGGTCTCAACTGAAAATTGAGCATGAATATGTCATTTCATGATCAGTAATACAACACTCAAACGTGAAATCTCACAAAGTTAGCAGGGGGTAATGTAATCTTTTCAAGGCGATCCTCTGACGTCACAACACTCGATATAGTGGCGTTTTGAAATGACGTCACGCACAATTATCTGTTGTAACGTCACTAAAATTGCAAAATGTTACAGGTTGTCAATTCAATTACCTTTCCTTCTACAGTGAGTAGTCATCGCCTGACCACAATTCAACATAGAAAGCAGCTCGCTTGTATTAACTGGATATGTCTGCTGATTTAGTTATGTAAATTTTTTACAAAGCCTTTTTCTGATAATGAATGCAAACAAACACTGTTACAAGAACGATGGACCACAACTGAACACATACCTTTCGACGTGGAATCGTAATTCGAATATCCCAGTCAAGTTTTATCGAGATCCGACTAAAATCACTTAGTTTTGAAATTTGTATTTTGCATGACAGAAGTTTTACGCCGCCTACAGAAAAATGGCATTCCATCGAGATTTTTGTAAACTCCAAAGAATAATATAGTGGGAGGTGGTGTGCCCTCGATCATATCCCAATTGGAGAGCGTCCGTCATATCAAAAAGAAGCAGAAGAGCGATATGGCAAACGTCAAAGGACCATGCAGTGGTTAAGTTCGACAAATGTTGATCCACAGAACTGATTTAGGTTCGAAGTAGCCACAGGGTGAAAAAACTCATCGTGTAAAACCGAGAACCAGACACGTGACCAGTGCTAGTAAACTGCACACGGTGCTGTTTGGTTAACTGTCGGAATGACTTTTCCATCAATACCTCGTCGTCTGTCTGGTCAAGTAAAAGAATGGTTTGATTATTTTACAGTGTAGGCCGATCACCTTCTGCCTGCCCCTCACAAAGATAACGACCTTGTTTTGTCAAAAAATCTAACTACCGGATAGCTATGGACAAAATGGCCTCCTTAAGTATTTCCGGTAGGATTTGACTGATCGGTCTAGTTGAATTCTAGTCTATAGTTTGGATTCTTGTCTTTTAGACCAGTGTCTTTTTAAAGACAACAGAGGAGCGTATTAAAGCGAAAACTGTTATCTATGCGGCGAAAATAGAGCTATTATCATGTTAACCATGACAATGGGAGAAATTACGGCCGAGAGCGAGGGTTAAAAGCCAATGCATTTCAGATAGAAATAACTGACAACGATTCTTTATTTTATTCAAGGTTTTCTAGGCTTAAGCACTGGAGTTGAAACTGTCAACAATGTAATAATTGTATGAATATTTAACACAGCTAATTTCGGACCCAAGGTTTATTTGTCCCATTTGTATCCAACATCGTACTCAAGGCCATATCCTATTACATTGATGATCTGTCCTTGATTTTTTTTAAAATTATTTATTACTTTATTATTATAATAACATACACATAAAGTGGCATACTTTTACTGTTTACCAAAATAGTGCAGTTGATTTACAAGCTGTAGGCCTATGTACGTTTGTTTCCCCGGATCAGCATAAACAAGTCAATAAATAGGACTTTAGAAATAAACAATAAGACAAAATTATTAAACTTCTTAAGTTAATGTTAACTATCATAACTACCGGTACTGAAGGTTTAGGGTGGTCATGGTAATTAAGATACACTAAAGCCATGATCGTGTTGTGGAGCAAAACCCAGAGCAGGTGAAGCCGTTGTAATATGACTAAAGTATTTGTATCGATCACTCTGGGAATCAACCAATCGAATTAGATAGAAGCTTAACATAGATGCCTATCATCTTGTCCAAAACATCGACAGGTTGTTTTCACACGCTCTGTTTATACATAATTATAAACAATTATCAATGTTATGTGTCAAGACGGGGGGAAAGTGGAAGTATAGTCAGAAAGTCACAAGGACAAATCGGCGGTATCGAACCAAACGAGTTGTATTGTTGCATGCATGTCTTTGGATTGTTGAAAATGGGTATATAATTAATATAAACCCTCCAGTGCGACAGACTTGCTGTTAGATACTGTCACGTGAGCATTACGTATGGTTATAGGAAATGGTTCATTTGGTTATTTGAGCATGAACGACTAAGATTTAGTCATCCGACTTAACAACGACGTGCATCAATGTACATCCTTCAATAAGGAACGCCCACATTTTTAGTTGTATTGAAAAAGATATGTTGAATAAATTTGACAGTGAAGAGAAGAGTCTCTTCGTGTATTCTTTATAGCACAACGAAATAACCCTGAGCAGAACCCGTGCATCTCATGTACCAAGTTACATTCCATTCCAATATGAAAACCAGTCAATGATCAAATCACTCTGTACTGAACATTCATCGAACAAGAAGCTGTTTTCTTAGATTTCAGTCATTTTGTCACCATTTGTTTTCAGACTTACAAAAGAGTAAGGTGCTGTTAATTATGTAATCGATAAGCTTTTGTAAAAGCTATTTTACTTGAGGAATACACAATGCTCAAATATCGATTAATGTTACAATTTCGACATTAGACTTTAATTTCAAAACCATTTTTCAACGCCATAACATTCGACCACCTTTGCGATTTCCGGTCACATGATTTTTTTCCACTACGAGATCACATTCTTTTAGAACAGAAGCGGAAATAAGACAAGGAATGACTATCATTAGACGCACTTGGAAACAGATTAAAGCCAATAAAAATTTCACGTCTGAGTTTATGACCACAGAGAAATCAGGCCTGGGAAATCCATTTGGATGAATTTACTTGTTTACTTAGTAGCAACGTTCCAATGGCTCTGATTTTGTTCCGAAATAGGACCAAAGAGAAAAAACATGCCTTTGGGTAACATTTAGACAAAACGCTAATTAAATATAAATATATTAAAACCCTTAATAAAGATAAAAAAATGAAACGGAAATACAAGAAAACTCCTTTCACCGTGATGCTTTATCGGTAATTTGGTTCAAGGCAGTTATAACATCAAAGTTTAACAAATGCAGGCAAATTAATGATGCGATACAACATATTTTAAAAAATCGAAAAGAACTTTTACAATTTAGGTTTAAAGTAGAAGGTTCAACTAGTTCAGTAGATTCAAATATATTCGATCCAGGTATTAAGCGACGAATTCGCCTAGGATCATTTCAACGGATTTAATAAACTGGTGTAGTTTAGAACAGTCAAGGCATAGGCAGAACAGATTTTCTGAATGACCATGACGCTCTACTTAAAAAGAATTGAGCGTAGAAAAAATCTGCATAATTCCAAAGCCTTGCAGTAAAAAGAAAATTTAGTGTCACGTTGATATTGTAAATTTATTTGTTTCTGTAAGTCAGTACAAATTCTTAACAAAAAAGTCAATTTGACTCTACGAGTTGGATTTTGGCAATAAAAATCCAGGAAATGACCATCAAATATTATGTGTTTTTCAAACAGAAAGTCAATTTGCAAGAAACCTATATAATTGTTACATCTTATGTAGAATACAGTTCGGAAAGACCTACAATATATATCAGTATTGTCTGGGGGAAAAAATCACTGATTCTTTCTATAACGGTGTTGAACGTCCAGCGTGGAAGAAACGAATCTTCAATCTAAATAACGTCGAGCGCTAAAGAATGGCGATGAATTGTTACAATTTATATTTTAGACTATCTTAGACACCTAACAGATAGATGGTGTGTTATTTTATAATCGATGGGCTCTTATAAATTTTGCCCCTACTTTTAAAGCTACAACCATACATGAGTATATCTCTGACTGAAAAAATTTGAACAATAAACTTTCCGATTTGTCGACCCGGTGGTATCGGCCTGTCGCTGTATCGTGGTTGAGACTTCCGGGCGTTCCGGCCACGTGATTTCATTCCAGCACGAGATCCTATTCTCTTGCAGCAGAACCGGATGTAAATTCAGAGCTTTAGCTACAGTTAAACGTACTCGAAAAGCAGAGTCAGTCAAACAAAACCCCCACGTTTGAGGTTTATGTCTCCAAATGTATGGAGTGGAAAATTCCAATCTGGTTAAAACCAGAACAAAACAAATCCACGCTGTTGTCTTGTCGCAAACATAGATACGACAAAATCTTAAACAAGCTCAGTTGATTGGTTGGTAAACAATGACAAATCACATAGCTTCTCCTCAAAAGTTGGTAATGACAAGTCATTGATGCCGTTTCAAAGAAATAATTTAGCAAACATACTTGTCCTTTTATTCTGGATTTACAAATGGATTGCCTTTTCAGGTAAATCAATTTTAATCAAGCTTTTGGAGGGCCTCATTTTGCATGGTAATGATAACATCCGTATGTATCCACTTCCACAAGAGACACGGTGGCTTACCAATATGGGAATTTGTGCGTTAGTTACAGAATCAAAGGAGCTATATTGGTTTTCTTCAAAACGCTTAGAGTTAAGAACTGTTCGCTTATTCAAACCCCAGCTTTGATTGATTGATTGATGTATTGGTGTTTTACGCCGTGGTTAAGCGTATTTCACTTATATGACGGCGGTGTATTCCAAGAATAATTGACACTAGCACAACTAAGATATGAAGTGTTTTCATAATGTTGTTGATGAGGGAATGGCTTAAAGAGAAGGGGTATTGACGTGCTACAATAATGGCAGTAGCGGGCAAAACAATATCTATCATCAGTATGTAACGATCCGTTGATTGGTTGTTTTTTGGCTGGCTGGCTGATGGATGGGTGGATGGATTTTTGACGTTTGTTTTGACCGACAAACCGATCGATCGATTGTTTGATTGATTGCTTGCTTGGTTGACTGAAATGGGTTATTTAGGAGTTTGACATAATTTTAGTACATTGGGCCGAATTCATAAAACTTAGCATGAGCTTATAAGCTGAAGCTCTAAGAAAAAGCTTTGGCTTGGCTAGAAA
>JAQQZZ010156113.1:0-12306 GCA_030265115.1 Mopalia vespertina | reverse complement strand
GTACGTGTTTGTATATAGGAGCTTCATAACCGAGAATAGGTATATATGCATATGAATTCTCGGTTATATCAGGACTAACAACAACCCTATGTTGAACTTGAAGATCTATCTTTAATCCTAGATTAGTGATTTAATCTGGTGTTCGCAACAATGTCTTCCAAAAAACTGGCTTCAGAACTATAATATGCTCAACCTAAGAAAGTGTTATTCCAAAATAACTAAAATACTATAAAGATGTATTAACATGTAAATGTTCTGCAAGTAAATATTTGTGTAGGATATATGTTAGTACCTTTTGAATTTCTGATATAACTAGCGTCTGCAAACTTAGAGAATACCCATAACTTTTTGTTTTTCAGCAAAATCGTGTAACTTGGGGTCGTGTATTTTACCTCACAGCTGCCATATACATATCAGGAATGTTGTTCTATTGTGTGTTTGCGTCCGGGGTGATCCAGAAATGGGCAGCGCCCCCTGGATTACAGCAGACTGTGGAAATACACCAAGGGGAGAAAACTCCACTATTAACTGACAAACAAACTTCAGTCCAAGATCAAAAACGTAAAAGATGACGAAGTTGTAGTTAGTAACGTCATTAACACCCTGCAAATCTTGGCTGGTCAACGTGTTGGATTAGTGAGTCAGAAATATCCTGCATATCCGGAATTCCAACGAACATGAAGTTCACGCTTACTGAGAGGAGAGGCATTCCAGTGTTAAATAACAAACTACTGTGCATCATCAGAACGGAGAAGTATAACATATTAATAAGAGATTGCCGTCAGGCATTGCCCAAACCACAGAGTGGTGGTAAATTATTTTAGGTGGTTTTGAAATGTGCTCATGTCTTTTTTTTTTACCCTAAAGCTGAGTGGGGACTTAATTCTTAATTTCCATCGGAGAAAATACTTGTTTCACGAAAATTCTTAAATGTTTGAAGTGCTTGGAATAAATCACCAATCATTCATATGCTTATTCTCAGAGATTGTTGTCAAGTGTGAAATGTGAAAATATGCTATATTTTGTTTAGGTTTCATTTCAGAGCTGACCTAGTATTATAACATAATAAGCTAGGCTCTACGGATTTTTAACTTCTGGAATTAGTGACAGATACTAGCACGTGTTCAAGCCTGAAAACAGTGATTGTGTCATCATCCACAGGGTCATTATTATAGAAGATAATTTTGCTTGCCTCCATCAGGGATTCAAACTGAGGTCTCTGGCTAACAGGACCGACTGAGCTACAAAGGATTATGTTAGAGCTTTATGCTATATTATATGTGTTGAAAATCCATGCTGAATGACTGAGTGTGAAGAAAGCCTGTCAGTATTGAAAGTCAAGACAGAATTATTTTTCCAGTAGATTCAGTGTTACGCTAAACGGCATGCCCATCACTATTTAAATTATTGAACTCTGAAACTTTAATAAAAATTATTAAAAAAATTAAGATGGTTTTATTTTGTCTGTTCTTATATCAGCTTTGATCGGTCGCTGCTTTTGTCTGTATAATCTAACCATTCTGTTGATTGGTTCAGAGATAGCCAATGGTTTGCGGTATAACATATGATGATCGGCTCCATTGATCACAATCTGTTGACTGCTGGGAAACCTCTGGGATATCAAATTCTGCTCAGACTTCGCCCAGGCCTGCAAAATAAATATTCAGTTTATTTATTTATTTATTAATTTATTCAACCGTTGTTAGATCAACAGGATTAAATTCCAATTGCAGATCATTGATCATTAAAAAGCTTATTTAAAAAAATAAAAAAGTTTTGGCTTTCTTTCAGGCTTTTATAATCATAAAAGAGAGTGTAATAAAAACAAAGTGAAGCCACAACAGATCGGTGGTATGTTCTCCAATAGCTCTGAGAGACAGGCATGGTTGGGGGTCTATAACATATTTACAGTTACTCCTCTCCTATGACGATATGCCTGTCTGATGGGTGAAGAAAATCACCTTATACTTCACTGTATTTTCGTTTTTCTTGGGATAACTTTTTTTTAGTTTGAACAAGATTCTAGTTCAGAAAACTTTGCAGGTTGAAACGCATCCGGGAATCAAACCCACGACCCTCAGAGTTAATACTTCACTGGAACCAGACAATCACAGTACAAAAATATCAGGAACAAATTGACTTTGTGTTGGCCATTAGCTCTGAGAGCACCAGGACAACAGGAAGCTCCGTCCCCATATAAACCCACAGAGCTGAGATAACCAAATTGAAAACGGTTTGAAAAATACCTTATTTAGAGCACTTGGAAGTTGTTCATCGTAATAGTTTCCTGTTATAACAGCTACAGTGACGTTAGCAGGAAACTGCTTCATCCGCCTCACCAGCCTGTAAAAGATTGAAAGAGGAAAAAAACCTATCTGAGAGATCAAAATCATAAAGAACACACCCTAATGTAATTATTGTCACACTTGGAATAGTTTTAAAAAACCTATCTGAGAGATCAAAATCATAAAGAACACACCCTAATGTAATTATTGTCACACTTGGAATAGTTTCAAACGTCAAAACAATTTATAAACACCCACCTTCAAGCAGTATGGTGAAATACACTGCCAACTGATGACTTCCTGTTTTGAATGTGTGTGATACTAAACAGACTAAATTATCTCCCTTGGAAAATAACTCATTTTTTTACCATGACATAATGGTCTCTCCGGGTTAAATTAATCAATTTAAAGAATTTTAACGAAATAGTCCGCCACGAAAAGATAATAATAATATATTTTCTTGATGGATTTCTCTTATTTCAAACTTAAAAATAAAATTAAAATAAATAAATAAAAAAACTAACAACAATAATGATAGCCCTTTCAGCTATAATGGAACAGGAACACCTGAACATTTTGGTGCAAAAAGTTCATTTCAGATAAGAATGTTTATTGGGAACTCATTAAAGTGACTGTCAGATATGTAACATACACGTAATCAGTTTTCACTTTGCATAAAAATGTTGAAGGTTATTCTTACCTCAGCTGTGAAAATGTTTCGTTTATAAAATGATGTTCGTCTACGACTGAGCTCATGTGTCGGGGGTGACACAACAGATGCTTCTGAAGACAGAAAATTAGAAAGTCTGAATTGTCGGTGATAAAAATTTAATTCCTGATGACAGAAAACATTGGCATTTTAAAATGAATGAAACTGAAGAGTTTCTCTACAGATTATTGTTTGCTGTTTTTTAAATTTGCCCGTTTACATGCCATTATATTGTCACAACTAGTAAAAATGTAAGCACAGTTCAAGCAGGTAATTTGAGGTATCATCATATGACAGCCCAATAGTTGAAGGTAACCACCCAAGACTTCATGGGAAACCACCCCCGGAAAAGCACGCAACCATGGTTTCAATAAAATCCCGCGGAGAAATTTTGAAAATAATGTATTGGCCTTATGTACAATTTGGAGAAAAATTGCTTTCAGGAGAAATATGACCTCATATGCAGGCTACAAACAATAACAAGACAACAAAAGCACAAGATGCAAAACAAATCATGAATAGCTCTGAGCAGCACCAGGTCAACAGGAAGCTCCTTAACAACATACCCTTACATGACAGAAATGAACTCCAACATTATACCCACTTATCACAACCTTGAAATGTAAACTGTTTTGCGTTGTTGGAAAATGAATGTTTATTGCTAATTAAGTAAAGATAGTTATCTAAGCCAAAGGGCTCAACATAAAAGCGTGCCAGCCCAATGTCATCTGTTTGTGGTAAGTCACACCCCACAATAAAACTTTACTCCATGCAGGGCTGAATGGCTATTTCCTGTTAAACAAGGAGCAGTTTATCAGCCATTTCCAGCCATCATGTTTGAATGCAAAAACCAGACCACCTTTCTGGAACAAATCTGATGTGCTATGTTCAGTGGTATTTGACTTGTCTATTCTAGTTTACCCTGATCTATTTTCCGACAGGGAATCCAAGATAGTGTTGTAAGGCTGATGATGGAAACTCATTAGCATAAAACTGAACAGCATGACTTTTTTATGGTTTAAGGACAGGGTTCGCATCCTACCTTGAAAAGCCTTGAAAACTGAAAAAATAAATTCATGGCCTTGAGTTACCTTGAAAAATGAATAAATACCTTGAAAAGGTCTTGAAAACTGTCAAAATGTGTCTACTGTATATCTCCTTTATCAAATATGAAAAGACTTGATCGTGTTTTAGGTATTTTTTTCTTTCAAAGTTCAAAAACGAATTTATAACAGATCGCTAAAGCATCTTTTAAGCTTTGATATGAGTCGAGTCATTTCTTGCACTCGTACCTGTTGTATTTGGGTTAAAAGCTGTACACCAGTGCAAGGTACAAGTCTCACTGCTGTTGGGTAACTGCACGTCAAACTTACTGGCATGCATAGCGTCAGCGTAGTCAGGTGGGAATCTCAAACTGATGTACGTCAGAAGCTTCGATTTGACCGTTGTTCAATGCCAATTACAGCATTTTGAGTATCAATTAAGGCAATGGTGTGTGTTTTCAATGACAATTGGCTGAAGGATCCGAAATACAAAGACTGGTTGTGTAAGCATGCAGATCGAAAAAAGGCTACATGTGGAGTGTGCCGAAAAGATTTTGACATAGCTAAAATGGGCGAGGCTGCCCTGCGATCCCACCTAAGTGGCAAAAAGCACAAATCAAACTTGGACAAATGGAGTGGAGGAAGAAATAACCCCATTTCAGGATTTGTTTCAGTCAACAGAAGAACGCCAGTGACTGCAACAACAACAACAACACATGGTAAGGTTACATGTATGCTTGTGAAACTGAAAGCTACAGGCCGGCTTACATCATCCACGTTATACATTATTACATGTAGGTACAGACTGTATCATTAGACCCGAATGGTTCAGTCATAATAATTTACAAGAGCTCACGTTGGATCTTTTTTTTATCCAGGCACGTGATTCTTCCGTCTTTTCTAAAACGTTTGTGAACTCTATAGAGTAGATTATAATAAACAAAATTTAAAAAAATTCTTTTTAATTTTTTTTTAAAATTTCTCACCAGAAGTAGGATTTCACGCGACGCATGGTATATACTACATTATATACTATCTAGTCTTAAATTCAACAATTAAACAAGCATTCCGTTTATTACAGGTGGTTTTCATACCATAGAAGTGAAATATACTCATGAACTCAATATCATTTAGCCAAAGTTTATTTACTAAAAGAAACAATATTCCATAGAAATAACCATTTTAGGTAGGCCAACACCAAAATGCCTCAGAATTGATTTCTGAGCATGTCCAATTTCAGAGCTTCAAGGGCCTAGCCGGCCCCTCGACACTGGCCTATTATTTTTTGCCTCGCTGCTCTCGGCCTTTTTTTAAAACCTCAAATCACATGCCTGTTTATCATGGTATTGGATGTAAGGCCTAGACATAATTACATAGGTACACGAAATATTTCCTAATATTGGCTGCTAAGGGGAGAGCACTCCATGTTCCTGTGGAAATAACCAGAATCCAGAAGGCCTATATTCCAGTAGTAAAAAAATAAAACTCTGACTTAATAAACTGTGTATGCTCGAAACTGTACAAGTTCAAAGTTGTTCCATTTTACTTCAACCAAAGTTGTTTGTTTATCTCAATAAAATTGAAGTTGAAGAAAATATTTTATTTGACTAGTTCATAATAAAAAAAAACAGATTACAAAGTATACATGATACCCTATCTCTTTGAATCTACTAACCCTTGCCAGGAAAGATTAAATAATAAATGCAATTCAAACTTATAAATTATGTTCTTATTTGGGAACATAAAATGTATATTCTGTGTTAAATAACTTTGAAACATCACACAAATCACAAAATTTCCTCTATATAGTATTTAGTATATTGTGGTTGCAATGATTCTATTATATTGACTGTTTTGGAGTTTGAGATGTAGATACGATTGATACCGGGTAGTGCAGTAGGGTACTGTTTTTTAAGAATGAATTTATTTCAGTTAATTAATACATGGATTCAAAATTCTAATGTTCTTTTTTTTCGTCGGAGTATTAGATGAATCACCCAATTACCATTAATGTTTTGTGTTAACTATATGGCAATTGGTTTGTATTTCAGATAACCACAATCAGGATCCTGTTGGCCATACAACATCAACTGGCAGTGGTTCTATTGTCCATTTCACAGCCAACCGAGACCAATGCACAACAGCCGAGTGTCTTTGGGCAATTAAATCCTGCTGTTCACATTTCTCGTACAAAAGCTGTGATAACATTCAGCCACTTTTTCAAAGGATGTTTCCGGATAGTCAGATAGCCAAGTCATTTACCTGTGGAGAAAAAAAATGTGCATATGTTGTGTGCTATGGTCTTGCGCCATTCTTTTCTCAGGAACTGTTGGATGAAATCACAAAACAAAAAGTATTTGTATTACTGTTTGACGAGAGTCTAAATTTGAAGACACAATCCAAACAGTTGGACATATTTGTCAGATATTATGATCAACTAAAGAAAGAAGTAGTTACCAGGTATTTTAACTCTGCCTTCATTGGTCATGCAACTGTGGCTGACATGATAACACATTTCCAGAATCTCACGTCAAAACTGAATTTGAGAAACATGCTGCAGCTCTCCATGGATGGCCCTAACGTGAACTGGGCCTTCTTTAAGGAACTTGAAGGTCAAATATCAGCTGATGAGAATGATCCCAAGTTAGTTAACATAGGCAGCTGTAGGTTGCACATCATTCATGATGCATTCAAGTGTGGTGGTGAAGCTCTAGATTGGGACCTGTATGGTATTCTGAGAGCAATATTTACACTATTCAAAGATACCCCAGCAAGACATGAGGACTTCGAAACAATTACAGGTTCTAGTGTCTATGCCTTGAAGTGTTGCCCTACACGATGGATAGAAAATGCACCAGTTGCAAGAAGAGCAATTGAAATTTTGCCACATATGAAAGTGTATGTAGAAACAGTGCAGAAAGCCAAAATGTACACATGTCCAAAGACCAAGTCATTTGAGGTTGTAAAAAGTGCCTGCCAAAGTGTCCTCACTATTCCAAGGTTACACTTTTACATTTCTCTAGCAGAACAATTTGTTCCTTTCCTGACAAAGTATCAGACTGATACTCCAATGGTTCCATTCCTTGCCCACGACCTAGAGATACTGCTCCGAGGACTGATGGATCGAAGCATCAAAAGCGATGTATTGAAGAAGGCGGACTCGTGTAACAAACTCCTTAAGGTAGACGTAAATGACAACAGTCAGCATAAACCTGTGGAGCATGTAGACGTAGGTTTTAGCGCATAAAAGTGCATAAAGGAGTTAGTTGCTGGGAAGAAAATAAGCAGTGGACAAGAACTGGAATTCCAAACGGATTGCAGAAAATGGCTGGTGAAAAGCATCATTAAATTTCAGGACAAATCACCTCTACAGTACTCCTTAACACGCAACCTGGCATGTTTCCAACCCAAGTTGATGGCCAATGAGCAGGATCTGTGTAAGAACCGATTCAGTGCAGTCCTTTCCAAGTTTGTATTTTGTGGCAGAGTGAAGGAGTGTGACTGTGACAAGCTTAAAAGACAATTAAATACTTTCCTGACTGAGGTGGTGTCTCCAGAATCGAGAGAATTTAGAGAATTCAGAACCACAGACAACCGGTTGGATTCTTTCCTGGAAAGTAAATTTGTTGGCCGTTCGGATCTGAAAAGAGTTGCTGGAAGTAATACGCCTTGTGCTAATGCTGTCACACGGTCAAGCCTCAGTTGAGAGGGGCTTTTCCGTTAACAAGGGACTTGTTGTTGAAAACATGAAGGAGTCCTCCATCATAGCTCAAAGAGTTGTCCAAGATCACGTCACCGCTGCTGGGGGTGTTTTGAAATGCCCCATTCCCAAGGTACTCCTGCTTTCAGTGCAATCGTCTCATCGCGATATACCCAAGCACAGGAAGATGCGAAAAAGGACCGAGCAGAAACTGAGAATGCCAGAAAGAGACGACTTTTAAACGCAGAGTTGCAAGAGTTAAAACAGAAGAAACAGCGCCTTGAAGGGGACATTGAATCACTCATGACGTCTGCTGATCAGTTAGCAGAGAAGGCAGAGACAACTGGAAACATGACATTCCTTACAAAGTCTAACAGTTTAGAGCAGTTAACTTCAGAAATGGAAAGACTGAAAGAACGTCATACATGATAATATGCATGCATGTGGAACTGATATTTCATGTCATAAAGCACACCTGGGTTAGGCCTATTTGACTGAAGACCTTGTCATGTATTCAAACTCTATTTTAGTTTCATTTGTTTCATTTGATTGTATTAAATTACATTGAACATGGAGATTGTTGGTGTTTCGTCTAGGCTCTGTCTGGTGTTATAAAATCAATACATTCAGACTACTGAAATGGAAATTGATGGCCTTGAAATGTGTAGAAGTTGCCTTGAAAAAGGTCTTGAAATGGTCTTGAAAAAAATTTGTTCTTGGGAGTACAAACCCTGTAAGGAGTTTGAATGTCTTCTTCTAAGGTTATTTCACTCATGAGGGCGGCCAGCTCAATGTGTAGGGCTATTACCCTTGAAACCACACGCAACAAACAAAGACAAGACATGATAATCCCTAGATGCTAAAGACTCCGTAACCAAATAGACTTTGTGTTACTCCTTGGCTGTGAGAACAACATGGAAACCAAAAATGTCATTTAAACGGTGAAACCCCCCAAAAACGTTTTTGTAAGAGAAAAATAAAAGCATCTTTGGATGCATCCCAAATATTGTGTTTTAAAGAAACATAACAGTATAGTTAAATAATAACATTTTGAGTGACCAAATTGTGACTGAAGCGAACAAATATCTCCTAGTTTGTTTATGACATAATATCCAGCCATTTAACGAATAGACAAAAAAACAACAGGAAAAAACACACCGGATTAGAGAGCCACAAGATGATATCTTTCAGAAAATCTCACAACAAATTGATGGATGGACGGACTGAGATTTTGAAGAATGGGTGCATTGATTGATTGATTTGTCTTTTTTGGGAGCACCTTATATATAACAGTGTTCTCTAGTATTGAATGACCTCACTACTACTGCTATTCAGCCAGTAGTAAGGTAACAATTAGAATACACCATCCTTAGCTTAAGGGCTTGAAACAAACATAAACATTATAATTTATAATTTAATCAAAATACTGATCAGGCATATCTTGAACAAATAAAATACAATTTTCTAACTATACAGGTACTCTGTTTACCTTCATATAGGTGAGCACAATATATTCATATTTAAACAAATGAGAATTAACAGTTTTTAAGATATGAGAAGAATACAATTCATTGACTCTTGTAATAAATTTGTAGCATTGTTTTACACACCTGTCTATTGATGACATCTGTGGATAAATTAGCTAGTTGTAGCGGCTGATGAATTAAGCCCAGGATTAGTGCTAATCTTGTTAATCCCACTGCAGCACCCAGTTGAAGCGACTGGAATGAGGGAAGTAGGTGACCGAACCTATAAATCAAACAACAGATATTTATTTTTCTTTATCTACACATTTACATTGTATGTGCATTGTCAGTGTTTGGTTCATTTGCTCCATTGTGATTTAACATTGTACTTAAGGTTATTTCACTCCAATGACAGAGTACTAGCCCAACAGGTGAAGAAAAACACCACACTGCAAGACTCCACCTATTTCAGTGGTTGCTATGGCAACATGTTACTATAATGGGCTGCCTTACAGTTGTCAATCAAACTCACCAGAATTGTGACCACACCCCATTTTGATGTTCAAAGATATCCTCTGACAATGGGTTAATCAATACTAAGCCGGCTATATCACTGCAATGAGAAAAAGTTTAATGAACAATTTAATGTATATATGAAACAGATTCTTCAGACTATATGTCAATCTTACATTTTAATCATTTTATAACCAGGAAACCAGAGTTATTTTTTTCCTCGAGACCAAAATCTTATCGACAAAATAACAAACTTTATTCTTTTGAGTCCCGTGAATAACATTTAACTGAATAATTATCAAAAAATTTTGAGTTACAGTTTGAAAAATTTTGACGTGTATGAATCTCTGAAAACAGTTCACATTTTATGGCTTTGTTAGTGTGTTTCTTTACTATTGAAGTTCAGTGCTGACAAGTAATTGAAATACCCTAGAGCAAGGTGTTAAACACCAATTAGTTAATTTAATATATCAATCTCTCATATTTAAGAAAGACTAAAATGCTTAGCATATATGTGAGATTTGGTGAAAGTCATAACTCGCAGCACTGTGCTGATAAATTTACATTCTATCCAAGATCTGGAGAAAGTGATACCCCTGTTAGATAATAACAGTGGTGAGAAACTAGTCAATTTTAATTCTAGATAAACAAGTTTGAAGTTAATCAGTGAATTTGTTTTCATGCTAGTGTGTTCATAAATATTTTTGATAGATGGAGGGATGGCAAGCAGCATTTCTAATTCCCCCCCTACTATAGTAGCAGTGCACAATAAATAAGGAAACAGAAGCTATACGTTCTCTGAGATAAAGTCACAAATTGATTGTTCACCTTTCATAAAGCTGAGTGTAAAACTCTGCCACAACAGCTCCAATCTCAGCCCCAACTAAAATAAATGGTTTCTCCGGCTGACTGGCTTTTGTAAATAAATTAGAAAAATCATCAACCATTCTGTAAATAAAGAAAATAAATCAAATTAGAGATTAAATAACACATTAAATAACAAACAGTTTTATATTTCTGCATCCCCTATAAATCTAGAATTGAATATAATAGATCTATAACTGAGCAAATGATTCCCAGGGCTAGTCGGTGAAAGCACTGATACATTTAATCTTGGATAAGAAGATATCAATCCAGGTAGAAGGAAAAAAACTAATCATTCACAAGGGGTGGGGAAACCATGTCTCTGTCAACAAGCAACCAGGGGAGAGGCACAAGGCACAGTACAAAGACAGATGACAGATACATCATAGGCACTGTGTTGGCATGGCCATAACTTAGCAAAAAAAATAAGTAAAACTGTGTTTGTTTGTTTGTTTGTTTGATTGGGGTTTAACGTCGTACTCAAGGGTATTTCACTTATATGACGATGGATTGTCAACTTTGCACTGTTCCTTGCCTAGTTACCGTGGAAAACTGTCAGAAACTCAATCTAAGTCTGTAAGTCTCCAGGAGTTCAATAAGCTGAAAATTGAAAAGTTACAAAACAAAGTGCAAAAAACAGATTGAATTGAAGACAAACCGACAGACACACAGACAGACATCTATAGTGTCCTTCCGTGCCAACAGTTGGGGACTCAAAAGTTAAACCTACCTCTCTGCAGAGAATGGCACCCATCTGTTCCTATAATTGGCTGTCTCTTCTTTCCCATTGGGGTCACTATAATTCTGCAGACAGAAATAAAATAATACTGATGAAGTGGGATTTAGGTAGGTGTGATAGGTGCTTCTTATATAGTATTGTAGCAGTCCACTACACTACTGGAAGACCTTCACCTTGCATAGGACAGTCCCACTATAATTGCGATAATATTCATTGAGATAGTTTTGGGGGGTAGGAAACAGATCAACTGTTGAAACTATTGACAGTTTGTAAAACAATTGTGATAGACTATTATATAACCAAAATAATACTTTTATTTGATTGTTGTAATAGCAACTATTGCAAAATACTCAATAATTTGATGAAGTGTTGCATGCCTAGTTTTGGGCCATACTTATAACATGGCTTGCCAACACAAAGGGACAGATTGATTGATTGGTGTTTAAGGACGTGCTGAAGGGATTTAGGAATAAAGGAAAGGGGTGTATTCCAACATTAATTTGCACTAGGAAAGCACAAAATGTGAAATGTTTTGCTACATTAATTTTCCCATCCTTTTTTTTTCAAATATCGAATGGGTCTTAGCAAGAGGCCCCCCAGCCAAATAGTGGAAACCACCCTCACAGGCTACAAACAATCACAACATATTACAATAATAATAATAATATACTTTATTTAACGAGGAGGTTCAATTAGTACAAAAAAACCCCAATCTTCCTTGAGCCCCTCACACACACGCACTTTCACACACACACACACATAGAGAAATAAAATAGAGTTAAAGACAAGAGCAAAGAGAAGAAAAAAAAAAGAGTATGTACAGTACAAATTTGAAGAAAGCATGCAATAGTATTATATAAGATTCAAATATAGTACAGTCCTGTATATGATACAATCTATTATATTGGAGAAAACTGTGAGATACAAACATTAATAATATGAAATCACATGTCATATTTACTTAATATTGATTTTTCTAGCCGCCTT
>JAQQZZ010156102.1:0-12307 GCA_030265115.1 Mopalia vespertina | reverse complement strand
AGCAGTGTTATGATTCAATTGCAGTCCGTCGCAGGCCTTTATGCCTGCACCACAATGAAGAATTTTAAAATTGCTATACCAATTTTTTGTAGGTAATGGGAGATGTTGTTTTCCAGTCACATTCCATTCTGCTGACTAGATTTCAAAATTTTTGTTATGTTATTTTTTTCTTCTTTCTTTCTTCCGGTTTTTTCTTTCCTCTTGTTATTTTTTTTGATCTCCAAAAGGGGGAGGGGGTGCGCCCACCACATAAACCCACCACTGAACATAGCCGACTTGTGCTTTTTCTGTCTTTCTAAAATAAGCATTTTGCCGGACTAATCAGGTCTCTTGGTTTTTCTAACTGTACAGAACTTTCTTATGTTATCAATTCATAAGAAATTCCCAGCAAGTCACCACCGCTTGTGGCTGCCACCTTTACTTATACTATACTAATATTAGCAGAGACTTCGCAGGTTGTTTATAGCAAAGAATTTCTTCATAGCCACGGGAGGCAACTCTTGAGATAACTGCTGGAATGCTTAAGCCCTGAGATATTCGTACTTCTTAATTATGACATAGACACTTTTTACTTCAACCTGGCATGAAGTCTTCCTAACTGGCCCTGTGTTCCACACTTAAGAAGACTAGGTGTTATTGTGTTAAATTGTATGAGTATCAATGGGGACCAGGTATCGCTGAATGCAATGCGGTCCCAGGAGTTGTCTCCTTTGTTCAATGTCCCTTCTTTTATATATATTTAAGTAATATTCTTAATTATCACTCACTTTGAGTATTTTAATGAAAAAAGTGTCAAAGCTTTTTTTTGTGATAGAATTATAATCGAAGAGATAAGTAAGTTAATTGCATGTAAATACATGTAGTGTATATTTACCGGTACTGTAAATATATGCTACTGTAATATACTAAATACATGATGTATGTGTTATAAGAACACTCTAACATTGTGGTGTTTTGACAGTCGATTAAAAACAGTGCTGTATATGGCTGCTTGCAAGGGATTAACCGGTATTTTGGAAATGCCCACTGTGCTTGTATGTGTAGTGCCTCTTTATTGTGAATTGAAACCAAGCATGCCTCTACTTAGCGTCCACGTCAATTCTTCCCATATAATAAAGACAGTATAGGCTTTTTAGGAATAACGCTTTCTAACAAAACTGTAGATTGTTGATAATCTACAAGTATTCATAGCCTACGTTGTGTTGAAATCTCGTTGCATGAACAGCTTTACTCAATTTCATACAAAAACTGGTTGATTTCACAATATTATAGTTTAACAAAACCCACAGAATGGGGAAAAAATCGGCATAATGTCATTACACATAGGAATTAAAATATTGATTTCCGTTTTTAAATATATTTACTAGTCGAATTTTCACTATTTTATCTCACTTTTAAAATTATTTAAAAATAAACCCTCTCCCCTCTCCACATTGATGATCCCAAAATAAAATTATCTGGAGTATACATGACCGAAACAAAACTTGTAATTCTCTTAATAACCTTTGTTTTACGTGTCAGGCTTTTTGTTTCTTTGTTACTTGTTTATTTATCTTTTTGTAACAAGCAAGCAACATCTACTTTATCTGCAGGGAAAATATAATATGTAAAGCAAATAAACTTCACTGGGCAGTTTTCTTTTTGGGTCATATTTGAACCCAAGATAAATTGAGAGGAACAAGTGACGTAGGCTAGCCTACATATTGTCTGAACGTCGATTAAGGTCAATGGACTCAGCGCCGTAAGAAAAGCAAATAACAATAATAGAAAGAAGTAAATGTTATTTATTATTAAAAAAAAAACACTAATTATATTCTGTTAAAGAGGCATGCTGTTGCTTTTAAAATCAACTGGATCTTTGTCCCCTTGTTGTCAAGCTTTCATTTAAAGGCCTGCATGTGGGAAGTTTACACGGAGTTCTAAGTTATTTTTTTTATTATAACCGATAGCCTACTGCACAGGTCAACTAGATATTTTTTCCTGCCTCATAATGTAGCCGCTCGCTCTTTTTTAACTGTTATTCTCCATACTTCCATATGTTTACAGATTGTTTATTTGATACCAGATTAACACCATACGTATAAATTCAGTTGTGTACAGTGAAACAGACAGATCACGTGGGACCGCATTGCATTCAGCGCCCCCAGAAAGTGAGCTCCCTTTATTCCCAGTGCTAATCCCCATTGCTCTCATTCGTCCGTATATTGTAATCCCAGCTCGTTCCAACAATTCAGACTTTTATGTTTTGTTTATAGTATGCCTATACAGTATAAATTAGGCCAACTTGAAAGTATAAATGTATTGATGTGCAAGTGCCTGTTCTCAACGCACACCGTAAAAGGAGGGGAAAATATAACTGGTATATAACACCCTGGTGTAATAAATATCACACTGGGAAAAGTTTAAAAGTCAATAGTTAGACAATTTACAAACCTCCTCCAAAAACTCCAGCAGTATTGTTAACCTCCATGCTTTGAATGTATGTGAGATTAAAGATGTCATTATCTCCCTTGGTAAATCTTTTCTTTTTTTGACCTTGATGGAATACTCTCCATATAAAAGTAGTCATCGATTCAAAGAGAACAATAATATGTGAAGGAATGAATTATCTTTTCCTGAAGGATTTTTTCCGTTTCCATTTAGTGTATTAGCTAATGGCATATATAGTAGGCACGGCCCACGGCAAATGTATATAAATTGAGTTTGGTCAAATTTTGCAGCACCAAGCTTGCAAACCCTGTTTACTCCTATCCCTCTACATTTTTTGTTGAATAAAGTGGGCATAAACAAAATAAAACATAATTTATACATTTTGGCAATCAAAGTTTTAGAAAAATCTTATTCCATTTACTCCACCTGCATATATATTGAAAAAATAGAATTTGTTTTTCCATAAACAAAGTGGACATCCATGTTTCGCTAACAAACTGTAACATAAGCAATACAAGAGATTTTGTTTTCCCCTGTTTTTTTTTTACGTCTGTGATCAGGACAGCTCATGGGATCAGAAGCCTTTACTGATGATATGGCAAAGACTCTTAGTTTCATGAAGTATCAAATTCCTGTAAAATTGTTTGAGACGCTTTTCTGTGTGCATATATAATATGCGAATATTGCCTGACCACACCAGGAACTGTGGGTGTGTTTATGGGTGTTCAATACGGTATAGTCATTCAAGAGGGACAAAACAACAACAACGCATAGAGCAATTAAGACATCAAGAGGCTGGGCTGTTTGCCTCGCTGTGTATGATTGGCAACATGGGTGTTTTGCTTCTACTGCAGAGAACCTCAATCCTAAGGCTGAAAGTTGTCAGGGTCTCCAATGATATATGGTGCCCAAATTAAACTTAGAACATTAGAATAAAGAAAGATTTAACTAGTCTGCCAGGAAAAGGGTCCAGTATATGGTGTATTTATTGCTTTGCCTGGTGGCATACAATGGTCTCAAGACCGAACAGCCAGTTTTGTGAGTTGGGTGATGGCTTTTTTCCTCTATCTTGGGGCCTTCTCGACCTAGGAATAGGGCAGGAATGTCAAAACAATTTGTTAGCGATAGCTTTTTTGTCAAAGTAGTTGTACCAGTCTTCCACCACAAATTAGAACTGCTTTCAGTTGACACAATTGCTTATAAACCCGGACATAGAATGTTTTTTTTTGGCAGGCATATGAGCAGACTGGATGTGATTGGGCATAGTGAATTATGGTATCCACTCTGCCCTGGATTGTCCCACGTTGTCCCTATTGTAGCTATCTAACTATTATTGTTATATAATTCGCTCAGATTTCTCTAACATTTTGTCGATTTAATGAAAAATAATATATAAAATACATGAAAAGGGGCCGTTTTTTTTGGTGAAATTAATTTGACAGTTAATTTTATCTTAATACATGAATTATACAATGCAGCTGAGTGGGATAATTACATTTACTGTACCACTTCAATCATCTCAAACTTCGATACATTATCCAAATTGCCCTGTAAAATCTATCGCAAATGAATAGGGCACATAATCTCCAGCAGTTAAATGATGGCAACCTAGACCACTTAGTCATAGGTTAATGGTTAGGAACCAGTTGCTTGAAATACAATTAGTCTCCAATACCAGATTTAATCGCTGACAGCAGATTAGAGATTAACCTTGAACATGGTCCGACACCATCTACTAGTGGATTAAATTTAACAGACACCTCGGGTCTTGGTAGCAGACATTCTCTACCCCTCTGATAGGAGAGAAACAGCTCTAATAGCTGAACGCAATGAAATAATTTTGATGTCATTTAGATAGTGAGTATTAACTGTATTTTCATCATGTTTCAGATAACACTTTCCGAGTTTGAACTGAACAGATTCTGAACTGAGACCCTCCTGTGAAATGGTTGCTTTGTTTGTTTGAATGGGGTTTAAAGTAATACTCAAGGGTATTTCACTTATATGATGATGGATTGTTCACTTCACACTGTTCCTCGTCTGATTATGGCGTCAAGCCAAGAGGTATAAAATCATACCCGTGACCACCAATGCCACATGCTGTGATTCAGTCATACACCTGATGGTTGACAGATGGGACTGAATTCAGTGAACGGTACATGTGAGTAGGATTAGTAGGTGCACATGTTAACTGCTAAGCCACTGCCTGAGCCGAAGACCCTCAGAGTGAGGTAACACATCGCCAGCTGTAAATGCTGGCTAACCAGCCTTCAACAAGAATAGAAGGTGAATATTACAAAATGACTGATCGATGGACAGAAACATTTCTAAAAAGGGAATATTGCAAAAAGAGCAGGATAAAAGTTGCTTTTTTTTATAAGTAAAAACAACACAGTTCGACGTTCATTGTTTGTATTTGTCAATTTTTCAAGAATGATGAAACAATCCACTACACAATGTTACTTTGCATTACATGTGACAAATTACGAATAGTAATCTGTTCAGCTGTTAGTTTTTTTTCGAACACACAATAAAGAATTATTATAAATTAAGCACTAACATTGTGATGGTTACTAGTTTTTGGGTGAGCTGATAAAGGCTTTAAAGTAGTAAACAGTTCGTTTCTAAATTACATTTTGGGTGCATTGATATTGAAATGTATGCCAAGAATTCACATTTCTGTCATAGGATAACTGAGAAGAAAAAAACCCAAACAAACACTATCTGAGTTCTGGAAGTTTCTTAGGTGAAGCTGATGTTATATCAATTGGCATCAATATTATGACTGCCAAATTCTGCTGTTTCCTGGATCAATGATTCTACATTCAGACTAGTTGACATATAACAATACAGCAAATTGTTTAATTTCTTTTAAAAAATTGTATTGTTAACAAATAAGTTTTTACTTCTATTAATTTCAGAGAATTTAAGCTTATTTGACAAGATTTTGGTTTTCTTGGTGACTGATTGATTAATTTCAGGAAAAGGTCAGTTGGAACAGTCTACATGTAACTATTGCTGTCAGGAGACATCATCAACATTGATAAGCGCCCTATTCGTCTTCTTTCTTCTTCTCAGTCTTGTCAGCAGGTTTATCAGAGGCACCTTCGTCCCCTTTAGACTGCATAGCTCGCACAAAGGCCTCCAAGTCTGAAACAGATTTACTTTAAAATTACTTCATTTGCAAGTGTCCAGTTAACATCACAATACAGTTTACAAAGGCTGGCCATGAAATATTTTGGTATATCCATGATTAGTGAATGCGTAATCCTCGGTTTAACACTGGACTTTTTAACTCCACCGGTTCTGGCATGTGTTCTTGGGGAGATTCAAATGCTGACAAGTTCGTGTATGCTTGCCGTAAGTGTAAAATAATAGTAAAGATTTTTTTAACACTCATGCAGTCAAACCTCAAAATTGCCAACATTGTCTACATACTTTTACTTATAAAGATTATTATATTGTTACCATGTCAACAAGGTTCTAGGAGCTATTGATTTTATGGTAAGTGAAATCCCCATGGTTGATTGATTGGTGTTTTATGCCATGTTAAGGGTATTTCCATAATTTGACAATAATTCACACTAGCACAACCAAGATATAAAGCGTTTCCATAATGTTGAAAAGTTAATTTTCCTCCAGTGCTAAGTAAAGACAGCATTGGTACTCTCCAAACAAACTGCCCTTAGCCAGAGGGCGAAATCACCATGGAGTAAAAGAGAATAAGGTTCCATGAGCTATTGACTTTATGGTAAGTGAACTCACAGAAACAAACAAAGGACATCTGTGGTATAATTTGACTTACCGCCTTGGGCAGCAGCATTGGCAACATCCTCTCCAAGGCCAAACTGAGGCATAAGAGGTCCAAGTTGTCCTGATTGTAGGGCTAAACTGAACGATCCTAAAGCCTGGAAATCAAACAAAATAGAGTCACTTATAGGATGACGGATTGTCCACTTCACACTGTTCCTTGCTTAATTATGGTGAAAAAAACGGCAAGAAACTTCATAAAAACCACCCCCGCAACTGCCGGAGCCAGAGAGTGTAACCACTCATATACCTGATCAATGGTCAACAGGCAGACTTGATCCCATGGACGGCACATCGAAGTAGAATAAGTAAGTGTACACACTATTACACTTAGCGACAGCCAGTTGATTAATTGTAATTGTTTTGATTTGTTGTGTCAGGAGTAGGTTCTTATACTATTTTAAATACTGTGAGCTTATTTATAAATTAATCACTCATTTGCTTGAAAACATTTCCTTACATCTCAGCCAGTGCCCATGGTAAACATTCAGGTATATCACCGTATCTGATTGATTGATTGTTTTCTGCAATGCTTACGAATATTTCTCTAAAAGGATGCTGTAGTATTCCCACAATAATCAATACTAACACAACTATAAAATGTGAAGTTTTGATACAGTTAGAAAGTTAATTGTTTTTTTTTTTGGATATCAACATCACTTGTTGAAACCTGTTGTGGCTCAATTTCAATTTAATATGTTGGTAGTTGAGCTCACCTGCTGGAACTGTGGTGATTGGACAGTGTTTCTAAGCTCCTCTTCTGTTTTTGGAAGAGCCTCACCATCTGGTAGATAGGGTATAAGTCTTTGCTGCACATCAGGGTTGGCCAAGATTGGAATCAAAGATTCGGGATGCAAAGCCTGGGCTAGGTTAACAGCTACAAACATTTGCAATGTTAAATTATAGATATCAGTTTTTGTATGGGTGGTGTGATTAATTAAAGTTGGCACATGACTGTTGTAAGACATCACAAAATAATTTCAGATTCATCATCTACAGTTCCAAATTGAATCCCAGCCTGTTGATTGGAGACAAAACTTATCTTTTTTACATTATAAAACAGTATATCTGAAGTCTGTTATGTTATTTGAAGCAGTGTATACAACTCAACAGATACACACTTACCATCTTTCTGCTGGTTTTCGGGTACTGAAAAAAATACATAAAATAAAATTAATACACTCATACATAAATTACCTAAGCACAAACACAAGGGAGAGAGTTGGTAAAACCCATCAACACGAAAAAAAAAAAGAAAAAAGAATACAGGTTTATTTTATTTTAACAATAGTCATATACACTAAAAATTAATTTTACCTAAAGAATCATTCACTACAGATTTCTGTGAATATTCCTTCTCTAGCTCGGAGTCACATGGTTGTTATATTTAATAAGTAGTTGTCCTCATTGGCTTTCACCTACCAGTGATGTTGGAGAGAATATTCTGCAGGTCAATAAGTTGTATAGGTTGTCGAGCTGAAGCTAATCTGCTGCTGTTAGCTGCTCCAGTGGCAGGTGCAGGAGTCGGAGTAGATGCAGTTGTCCCCTCTTCCTGAGTGGGTAAGGCAGCGGCCGTTAGAGGGCGTGTCTGAGAGGTAGGAGTGCTGTCTCCCGCTGTAGTGGCTCGACTTCCTGGGGAAGATTGAACTCTTAAAGGCCTATAAAAAAAAAAAACATGGTTGTGAACGTTAACAATTATATATTTCTGTTTAGTTTTTGTAAAAAATAGAAATTTATGATATTTTTTTTTACGTTTAATTGATATTCAGCTCTGTCTAGTAGGCAACAGCAGGTTGAATAACTAGACAGTGATAAAGTTATATCAAAAATATTATTGGCTACATATTCCCTCTTAGCTCTGAGAAACACCAAGCTCCCTCCAAACGTCCACCATTTGAGTTTGTTTTGCAGTTCAGGAAATATCCTTGTTAGGATACACATGGAGTACAAATAAAAGTTAACACAATGGACAAGTTTCTGGTATAATCTGATAAACTCATTGTCCACTGTGTTGTCTAGAATGTTATTTCCAGATGGTATGCTGCAGGGCTACACCTTTCACAAGGCTGCTCACTTACTTACTTCAGACCTGCCTACCCTAGAAGAATTTATGTGTAAACATCTCTTTTTTTCAAGAATATTTTCTTACTCATGTGTGTATTTTTGTGTTACAGCATAGCACAGAATATTAATTTCTGTGTGTATTTTGATGGCCTATTGGTGTATTTAACATAAATTATGTGAACAAAATACTCCAGAATACATGGGGTAGGCAGGTCTGCTACTTCCCCTAGTCTCTTTGTCTGACTGGGGTTTTACTCTGTACTGTAAGGAAATGTCACTCAGGTGACAGTATGACAGTCCAATGTCCAGAGGAAACCACTACTGACATAACTGACAACTGTGCCTTCAGCTAACTCCAGATATTGTCAACAGCTGTCCCAGATATATCAGTTAAACATTTTGCATAGATGTAAATTACTCCCATTGTTAATTAAATTGCTTTTTTTTCCTTCTGATTTTTTTAGCAATGAAGCCTCCGTTGGTTGACTTGAATAGTGCTGTGCTTAAGTAGATCAGTAAGAAACCAATAAACCTTTGCCAGAGGGCAAGTTTGTGCTGTTTAATAAACTGCAGTAAACATTTGTGACATTGAAGAAGGCAAAACAGAAATAACATCTATTATCATCAACATGATCACATTCAACAAGACTATCTTCTAAGAAAGCATGTTGTTAAAAATGTTTATAGGTTAACTTTCTTACGGTTCAGAGTTGGTTGATTGGGCACTGGAAGGCCGTCCACCCATCAGATTAGAGAGACCAGACAACCCACTCATGCCCATTCCACCTGTTCATATAAAAAATATATATATTTTTTCCTTTTTTGGTAGAAACAATGTCATCCACATTAGCCACAGAACCACAGCCTGGGCCTTTCTTTTCTAACAACCTTCCATGTACCATTAAAGGAAATTGGTGGATTCAAATATCACTACTCTCATCAAGAAACAGGACTAAAGCATTATACAGGCCTCAAAATAGAATGCGTTCGCACGATCGATCACCTGTTGATTGACTAAATTGAATTTAAGGAAAACATTTCTTCTACCATCTTGTGCTTTTCAGCTAATCGGTAAAATATTATCACAGGCTTAACTGGACGTCGATTCAATTCTTGTGTCTAACAAACTGCGAAAACAGGTTTAAATGTATTTTTGTCTACTTCTTCAATACATTATAGTAAGTTGTGTCAATTGATGGCTCTTTATTTTCTTCATTTCAGATTCTGCCAGATATATGATCATCTGATATAAAACAGTCTCCTTACATCGTGATCTCCATATACATCGCCAGTTATTTTTTAAATGAAGATATCAAACTATATTTTATCTTGCAATACATAGTCACAAACTCCATACAAAATGTATATAAACTATAAAGCGCATAGAAAGCTGCATGCCTCTTCTTGGGATCAAACAATAAGATGTGCATACAGTAACTGCATTCAAGATCATGAATGTGTCGAGCCTTACAATTTCATTGTTTATCTTCTTGTTATCTTCTGGAAGGAAAATTAAACCAGCTTACCTAATAGCTGCATAAGTTGTTGTTGGCTCATATTTCCCAGCATGCTTTGTAAATCTGTAT
This sequence comes from Mopalia vespertina, assembly GCA_030265115.1. Taxonomy (NCBI): domain Eukaryota; kingdom Metazoa; phylum Mollusca; class Polyplacophora; order Chitonida; family Mopaliidae; genus Mopalia; species Mopalia vespertina. The sequence goes on along the minus strand of JAQQZZ010156102.1, from coordinate 2,417 downwards.
CTCCTGACAATTTAAAAACAAAAAAAAGAGTTATTTTTCAAAGTACGGATGTTGGAAAAGCCATGCTTATATATTTATTTCTCAATCGTAATCCGGAAACAAATCTGGTCTTACTTCAAACAATTTCTTCATTCATAAAAATAAAAATTGTTAAAAATGTCTGGCACCACGCTTCTATTATAGCTTAATGTATAAAAATGATACAATTTAAGCCAAGTAGTGGAAGACACCCTTGCCATATATGCACTTGAGAAATGATTGATGAGCTGGGCCAGCCTCCGGACCACTGAAGATAATATAGAATTATGGGACACACAAAGAGGAGTTTTAATACCTAGGTCCATATTCACAAAACATTATGACATTTAGACATTGATTGTAATTTGATATGGTTAGAGAGGCAACTAATTATTTGTTTGATAATTGTACTAGGGTATCTCATTTACATGACAGCATATAAGGACTTTGTATTGCCAATATTTAGTAGAAAACCTAAAAAAAAACATGCAAAAACCACACAAAGATAACTTAAGTCACTGGAAAATTTTGCTATTATAGCTCGAATCAAATGTTGGTTTGTTTGGGGTTTAATGGCTCATTCAAAGTTGTTACACTTATATTGTCCATTTTACATTGTTCCTTGCTTGAATATTAACTTGTATGATAGAAGGAGCTGTACATATCATGAGCCAGTTATATGCATTGATTGATTGATTTGTGTTTACGCTCTGCTTAAGGTATTTCACTTATATTACGGCTGTGCATTCCAACAATAATTGACACTAGAACAACCAAGATCATGTGAAGCGTTTCCATAATGTTGGAAAGTTAATGTTCCTCCAGTGCTAAGTGAAGACAGTATTGCTACTCTTCATACAAACTGCCCTTAGCCAGAGGGCATGAGCTAGTTGTAAAGTGATTGGCTGTCTTTCTTTAAAGAAACCAGAAGACTTACCTGCCAGGTCAGATGCCAGACCACCAGCCCCGCCCCTTCCTCGACTTGAGCCAGGTTCAGGCGGGTTATTCAGATATTCATTTACTTTCTTACACAAATCTTCATCCTTATCGGTTTTGGGTTCCTGTAAAAAAAAAAAGTTTGTTCATAGAATTTTATATTTCCTTAGTACATCATCATCCTGGTGATATCGAATAAATGTTTGAGCCATGTTAAAAATTAATACAACTTTAATATTACTCTGGAGTGTAAGTTTTTTTAATGATTTGAGTGGAGTTTGATGACAAGGACAAGAAAATTGATATATAAAAAAACAGCATCTTTAATTTGTTGTCACTTGAAATGTTCCTTTTTTTTTTGGTAGTGATACATTTATGAAATTATGAGGGTTCACTACTCTAATGCATAAACAAACGAACCAGTGACACCTTCAAACATAATATAGGATTTATTTGAGATTCTGGCTACATTTAGAGACACACCTGCATCCAGAAGAAAAACTTCTTTGTGGAGGACTTGAACTTCAGCACATAAACTCTGCCAGTGGTACACTGACTGACACGTTTAAACTCAATGTCATCAGGAAAGATTATCAAGTCCTGGAAAAAGAAGGAAACATACAAGTACAACTTATACAATCCTTTTTTCAAAACTATTTTGTGTTTGGATTTTTGAGCGAGTGACTATTTAAATTCTTTTTGTTTTAAAAATGTCTACAATTTAAAATAAAAAACATCAAATGCCACGTTTAGTTTTTAAGGTCTGCAATACATGAAGCACATTTTCTACACCATGTTGACATACCAGACCGTTTAACACATGTTCTAAAATATTCTGACACTGGTTTAAGGTAAGTTTTTAGGTACGGTTTAGTGTTAGTTTAAGTGTTAGGTTTAGTTATTACAGCTGTTAGATTGTTTTCATTTGTTTGATTGGGGAATTCCATTGTACTCAAGGGTATTTCACCTACATGTATACAGTATGTCAGAGACGAAGGATTGTCCACTTTTCAGTTTCTTGCTTCAATAAGGTAGAAAACAAAGAGGAAACATCTTAAAGACCCCTCTCGCAATTGCAAAAGCAACAGCGTGTGACTCGCTCATATACCTGAGGGTGACAGACATGAAGCTGTGTCGGTACATTGTCAGCACGGACTGTCAAATTTAGACTACTTCTAAGGAAGAAAATTCATGCCACTTGGTTTTTATTTTCAGAACTGTAATTTTGCAAAATATATAGTGCTCATTAATTCGAACAACATTTCCAAAAATAAAAACTAAATGGCATGAATTTTCTTCCTTAGAAGTAGTCTAAATTTGACAGTCCGTGCCGACTTTTTAATAAACTTTCAGATATACCTGTACCACGTGATCACCGAAAGTTGCAAAAAAGATACGAAGCGGTTCCAGAGCGAAGTTTAGATGCTTCAAACAAATTTGAGGTCCTAATTTAAAATCACTCA
>JAQQZZ010156091.1:0-12308 GCA_030265115.1 Mopalia vespertina | reverse complement strand
AATCATAGGACGTCGAGGTACTGTCAATGTCCAAATGATAAATATCGAACGTCGACGGCCTATTTAATAGGACTAATTCACCTAATACAAGGATACAGAAATTATTCGATTGGGATATTAAACCTGTAATAGGCCGGTAAGTCTACTAAATTCACGATTTAGCCTACTTCAATATCCACTGTAGGAGAATTACACGAATAGAAGCGCTCAAACTCAATAGCTAACTGTATAGGCTACTACATGACAGAAACACGGGACATAAAAAAAAAAGTAATTTCGCAATCAACCCAATACTGAAGGATAGACACTATGTCACACTACTAAACGGATACTATTATATAAAAACTAATTTCTAGTTAAATATAACATTTAAATAACATTTGATGATAGAATTTGATATGTTTTTTTGTTGTTGTTGATAACATAATGGTAATGATTTATGCAGAATAGATGTATATACGGATACACGATCGCTTGTTTACGCCAGGGGTTTGTCGGGAGTGTTTGTCGTCAGTCCGAGGCGATATCCACGAATGCATTAAGAAAATGTGCATTTCAATGGATGTTTTTCGATAGATCGGAAACAGAATTCAAGTATTTACCTGAAACGACCATCACTTCGTTTGGACCGCATGTTTCGAAGCCCATTTTGTCTTAAAATTTGGAGAGCGATTTGCGAAAATTGACCTCTTTCCAGGCGAAATAATTCTGGACTAAGCTCAGCAGACTCTGAAATGCAAGGTCATGATTGGCTGAAAAACTAAGCTATGCAAGTACACCATGGAAAATAACAGAATGACCTTTAGTTGCGAAATACAGGATTTGTTTGTGTACATCAATTGCTTAATAACATTTATTGCGCAAATACACATGAACGCATTCCATGGTTAAGATTTTATATTACTTGGCAAACTTAAACTGGGCTGCAAATGTTGCTAAAACATTTTCCCTTGCCTGAAATAGATGATTGTAAAACATCTTTCACCGCCTCCATTCCCCAGGGAATTATGATTATTCTATCTGCATGTATATAGGCTTATTTCTCTCTTCATTTATTCAAAATATATAGGCTTATTTCATTTGTTCAGTTTTAGATGAAGTGGTTAACTTGAAATGTTTCTACTGTAGGCCTAATACGTACGATAGTTCAAATCGAATTCAAACAGTTGAAATTATTTCAACCTAATTTTAGTATAACACTAAATAAATAAATAAAATAATAATAAATAAATATGTATATAAAAGGAATAAATAAATAAATAAATAAATAAATAAATAAATAAATAAATAAATAAATAAATAAATAAATAAATAAAATAAATAAATAAATAAATAAATAAATAAATAAATAAATAAATAAATAAATTAAACAAATAAAAAAAAATAAAAAAATAATAACAAACAAATTTTCAATCATAATCATACCATAGTAGGCCTACTGACTCAGTTACCATGTTAAGTCTAATCGAAAGCCTACGTAATCAAAGTTTCTATGTAAAACAAAAAGGGTAACCATGCAGTACCGGTATCTAGCCTAAAAGAAGTCTATCAAGTATACTTGATAAACTTCTGATAGTAGCCTACATATGATTTGAGGAGAAAGGGGGACTACTCGGACAAAAATACCACCAATTAACTTTCCGAGAGTAATTTCAGTCATTAAAAAATAATATAACAGTTTTGTGTTCAAATAAGATTTAATACCTACATTTTTAATGTAGACAAATAAACTTGAGCTTGCACCCATCGGGGTATTACGAGACGTACGGCACAGGCCATTGTCAAACGTATCAGTTTCAAACCATATAGCACCAATTTATAAGAGTAGGCCTACTAGTCTGTTAGGATTATTAGTGGAATTTTTCTCCTCTCATATCGTTTATTGATGGCGGCAGGATAATCAAGTACATATATTCCACACATCCTCCCAACAATCCAGACAAAGTATCATTCATTAATGTATAATAGGCTCAATGACGTAGAAGAAATGGGCCATGCATTTGAAATGAGAAGTGAACTGAAGGGAATTGTATATCATCTGCTTTCTTCTCCAGTTCATTTCAACTCCAAAATCTTTGCACGTGCACATTTTATTTTGTGATTTGAACAAATAGCTATTTTTTAGTTTGCTATATTTTATATTGAACAGCTGCACTTTTGTTTACCTATTCGTCTCTTCGAACGGTTTGTTAATTAATGTTAATTTTTGTGTTTTTAGTAAAAACTAAACATTCTGTAGTGAACACCACAATATCAGCGTCTTATCTTATAATAACTCTAATCTTAATTATAATGGTATAAATATATTTCTTTGTCAGTTGTACTTTCCTTAATCTTTTCTTTCCTTTTCAGCCATGGAAAAGCATTTCTATACAAATACGGATAAACATGTTAACATGTTATAAGTACCGGTAGGGAACTATATTGTTTTGATGCAATCCTGTAACTCTCTCGCCTTACACTCTCTCGATCATCTGTCATAATGTGTGAATCAAACCGTGACCCTCCTCACTCCTAATTCGCTGTTGTGCCATGTGAATCGAACCGCCCGTCACTCTTTCGACTGTAATGCTGTGTGACTCGAGCCCCCGTCACTCAATTTTGCGTTCTTGTTCCGTCCTTCGAAGTTTGACCGTTTCGCTTTTTATATATCAAACCTCTAAATTATGTTATGATAATTAGGTATATATCTATGATAATTAAGTACATTATTTGTGAGATGACCATGTAACCAGACAACACACACAGGCCTGAGTACGTCCCAAGCTTTATAGGCTGCAAATAGAACGACATGGGCTGATGTGATTGCCGTATATATTTATTTTTCTCGCATAGTCCTACATAATTATGTATGACTGACTCATTCTTGGAACATTAGTCGATCAGTAGTATACATAGGCCCCTACTGACTAATAGGGTCACAAATTATATTAAATAAATGCAGACAAAAACAATATGTAGTCTTACATACTGGCATTTATGGTTTCGAAAATCTGTTGTTCTACTTACAAGGTAATCGAGATTTTGTTCCCAAAACGTAAAATCGAATTGTACCAAAAGGCACAAGCACTTTTTGTCTGTATTTATATCGTATCTGCTTGATGTTGAGAACGTTACGGCTTAATGTAGCATATTCTGCATTGGATCAATATCGGAATGTTACGGTATGAGATAATGTTAGTCGAAAATTAGGTGGATGCGGGCTTTTGGGATAGATGAACATTAAGCCTGAGATGACTGGACGATAATTATACAATCGTTTATCCTGACGGCCATTTTAGCTGTTAGACTACACGTCAGTGTATTTATTGCCCAGTCATCTCAGGGCTAGGTTTGCATACAGTCTGCCAAGTACGGTCCAGAAAGAGACTGGTGATGCATGGCTTTTGTCTAGTCGTTCAGGGTAGCCGATATCGGGCCGGTGCCGCACCAATGTACATACCGGTAAAGGGATCAAAAACGACACCATTAAAGGGATCGATTGAAAGGCCACAATTGGGCCAGCATCGTTACATCAGGTAAATGATACCTGAGATTAAATTGTATACTGAAGAGGAAAGGGATTTCAACGACTCATTTTGGTTCAATGTTTCAGTTTATTACAAAAATAACTCCAGAGGACAATAATACAGACAATGCAGAATCAAATACACGAAGATACAGAAATGAAGGCGAGAAAGTAATAAAACTTTTCCCTCAATAACAAGTTGAAATTTCTTGAAATGTCTTCGTTTCATTTTATCCATGTGGCCAGGTTTGAAAGAGAAGCTAAATTATTTTGAATACCAGAGCAATGTGAACATCTTTTAAATAGGTCCGTATTTTAACAAATATACTCTGCAAGGCTTATGGTTAACCTTCGATTTTCTGACTGTTCACAAAATGTAGTTATTCTTAACATCTAAAAGAACAGATTCTATTTCTGTGAGAGCACAACATTGGTTGGGTCTTAACCAATTATAAGTTATTTGTGATAATTGGTTGCTTTTAATATCTCATTCTGACAGTCGAACATCCTCAATAATCGTTCAACACGACGGTAGGCCTATCTCATACAGCAAATCGCGGCAACGTATCCTGCAAATTGTGTGTCGGTGATCCCTGGACTAAGTTGTTTACCACCAGTCACATCCCTCATTTAACAACATTTTCTCACCACTAATTTTACACACAATATTTCGACAACAGATAACCAAGGTTATATTATCACAAATATGTTCAAATAATTAAATTCAAATAAATAGAACAACACTATTTGTGCTTTTACAAGCTGATGAAGACACCCAATTTTTTTTCGTACAATTTTTGGACAGCAAATTATTTTTTTATCAAGATATTAACAACAGGTGTTCAAGCCATGAAATGAAACAGACAGTTAAACGACCGCCTTTGCAAGCTGACATGGGCTAAATGTTTTTCACAAAATTGTTCAACAACTGGTGCAATTTAATCTGGAAACCATTATCACAAAAAAATCTCCAAATTATTTAATTAAATATCATTACGGGTCTATAGATGCCTTTTGAGAGCTGGTCTGGACTGAATTGTTATCCACAAACAAAACATGAATCGGGATTGATTGCCTTCTTATTTCATTGGTCAAAAGCTCCCTTGACTTGCTGTACACATATTGGCTGTCTTGTTTGACTGTTCAACAGTTCCCTTGACTTGCTATACACATATTGGCTTTCTTGTTTGTCTGTTCAACAATTCCCTTGACTTGCTATACACATATTGGCTTTCCTGTTTGATTGTTCAACAGTTCCCTTGACTTGCTATACACATATTGGCCGTCTTGTTTGACTGTTCAACAGTTCCCTTGACTTGCTATACACATATTGGCTTTCTTGATTGACTGTTCAACAGTTCCCTTGACTTGCTATACACATATTGGCGTTCTTGTTTGACTGTTCAAAAGTTCCCTTGGATTTCTGTACATTTGTCGGCCTTCATTGTTCACTTTTTAAAATGTCCCTTGAATTGTTGTAAATGTTTTGGCTTTCTTGTTTCACCCTTCAATATATAATTCCCTTGAATTGGAAAAAAAAACCCAACCCCAAAACCCTGAAATCGAAACACAGATAAATGTTTTTAGACAAGGGCAAATTAGCAATATACATTCACATGTTTTTAACTTAGAAGTTTCCCTTATTTCCAAATATCAAACCAGTAGTGAAACTTTATTAGAATATAAATCGAGTTGATAAAAACCCAATCTAAATAACCCACGGAATTGGCATACGCATGCTTTTCGCGGAATGTCTATAAATTTAGTGGACATTTAGTCACGGAAGGCCGTTAATTAGAACTAACTTCCACATTTTAGATCACATTTAATCAGATTAGAAACAATTCTTGAAATTCCTGATAGTGTCTCACCTTGATATACCCCACCCAATTCCCATATACATAAACTGCGTCTATTCCACCCCTTTACCCTCCACGTGGCTGATAGGGTAGAAACCATACTTCTTAACCCCCAGGCGAGTCCTGGTCCATCCATATGCCATTCCCTGACCGTCAGCTGCCCTCTTTTGTTTAACGGTCTGACCTGTGAGAACAACAGTAAGGATTCATTCAAATGACTACTGAGCGGTTAAATGAATGTTATCATATAACAACCATGTGATTGATTATCATCACAATTATAATAAACTTCTCTATGAGAGACAATAACTCACTTCAGTTGGCTTATATTGATTTAAAATTGTGTGGAATGCAAAATAATTGGACGAAATGAAGCAAGAAACCATACTAAAAATCCTTGAAACTAAACTGAGTACATACTAGTGAACAGCTGATAAATTTAAATTTGAACAAGTCCCAAATCTATGTACCTAGCTTACTGTTTAGTATGGTAGATCATTTTAGTAACAACTTCCCAATGCAAAAAGCTAACATACCAATTTTCAGACTCAGCTCAGTCTTATCGACAGCTTTGTATTTCTTGTTCACCTTCACATAAACGTTCACTGTGTTATTTGACTCAACCATTTTTGTGTCAGTGGCTGCTTGGGTAATTGGCTCCCACGCTTGCTTGACATTCCTGTTGGTTCCTGAGCGTTCTGAGGTCGGAGGGCTTGTGTGACTGTGGTCGTTTGCCCCAAAAGGTAGAGATGAGCCCGAGGCCTTGAACATGCCTGTAATGACAAACGAGCCTTTATCACGAGCTTAAAACATGGCCCATGTTGGCCTACCTTAAACGAAAATAAGTTACTCACTGAAAGTTTTGCAATTTTTAAGCTGTTACTATGTCAAAATACTAATTTTGATTAATAAATGGAGTCAAGAGAAAGTCAATAATGTTTTCTCCGCCCTTAAGCGTTTTCTTCCAAAATTGTCTAAACAGGTTTTAAGCCATCGCTATATGATATTTATAAAGTGTATATGTTTGTTAAGAATATGGTAAGAGTTAATGAGTTCGTATACGGACCATTTACTGAATGTGCTGTTGTGAATTTGCTTTGCTGTCTTGGAAATTGCAATCTCTTTAGAGATACTGAATGTGTTACATTCACAGATCAATAGCCTGTCTCTTATTAACATTATTCAACGTTAATTAAAGACAATACTTTCTAACTTTTCACGTGTTTCACGTGTGATTATTAAAATTCTATACTCTTTTACAAATTCTTGTTATAAACAATAGACTAACTCCGCATTACATACGTCTTTAACTTGGCACTCACACCCACCCTCCGGTCTGATATGAGACTTTATCAGTTGTGGAACAAGTAAGCCATACTTACTTGATTACATTTTCACATTAACTATATCTGAAGGTATAAATTTGGTTTGCAGTCCTGGTCATTACAAACACTTTCCAGAGATGCCAAAGATGTTATTATAAAATGCACAGCTCAAAAAGAATAGATTTCCCTAGCTCTGCTCACATCTTCAACGAGTTTAGCATAAGGGGACTGAACCGCGGACAGTTTTCGACCAAACTGTGTTACTTACTGTAATCCACAGTCTTCACCACAGTCACGCCTGGACTCGATGGTGTTGGTGATTGGTTGGTTAGTGTTTCCTTTGATACGGTTCTGCTCGTATCAGAAACAACCGGCCCTGGTGGTGCCAGGAACATTTCTGTAAGGGAACAGTTTAATGCATCACAGAACTAAACTTATTCGAATTTTAATGTCATTACCAAAGCTTCATTTGAATAAACTTTGAAAAAGTTATAGGATATTGTTTTCCGAGAACGGACATTCAAGATAACCAGTGGGCCTGACATATGTTTCAGGAGGATAAATTTACTGAAATGTTCATCTGAATAATTGTTACAAACCAGGGACATTGTTAAACTGTGCCCCGGGTCCTTTGTACAACTGGCAAAATGTATATGGTTGTCTTGAGTCACAGTAAAAAGCTTTCTTAGTTTAGACAGGGTTACGTAGGACTCGGTCTTGTGTGCGCAGTTGGTTCTTGGATATACGTCACGCAGATAGGACTTGGTACAGCAATGTGTGATTTCAAATGCCGTTATTTCGTCTGATAAAGAGGTCTTGGAACAACGAAATGCGCTGTAAAACGAGAGGCAGGCCAAGCAATAAGTGAACACTATAGAAAATATCACAGCTTCCTCGATCTTTCCAAGCTAAGATTGCTTTGTGAAACGGTTCCTTAAAGTCTGCAAATATGCGCACATGTACCATGGTGAGTGATTAGGAACCAGACGGAGTGGGAAACTTGAACAATACACGGATAGGACGCTAGTTGTCAGGCCGGGTGACGCACGGATAGGCCGCTAGTCGCTAGGCCGGGAGATGCACGGATAGGCACGCTAGTCGTCAGGTGACGTTGCCAATTATTCTAAAATATAATCAATTATACTTTCTACGCCGAGACATTGACTCTAAAATACACCAGGGCCATCTTGTTGTGCACTTCTTTTATTTAGTGATCTTTTAGTGATTTAGTGAAATTAATGCGGGATGGCCTGGCATGGCGTACGAGAGTTGTCTTAGTCTCGTCCACTATAGAAACTCTCGCGAGAATACGTTGCCAATGACTGTGTGAGCTGCGCTGTCAACTCCAATAGTTGGCTGTATACGATAATTTTCCACCACTGAATGAAATAGTACTACGATTGGTTTGCGGCAACGAGAACCTAAGCATAAGCTGTTTTCTATTTATTAATGGGTATACTCATGAGTTGCTTATAGTATTAAATTGAAAAAATATTTAGTGAAATACTTTCAGTATATTTACTCTGCGATAACAATATACGTATATATTGTAATCCCAGGTTTACTCAAGCAAACCTTAACTGCCCAGAATGAACGAGATAGAATGACAAATTGCATACTGAAAGGTAAGACATGCAATTACTGTTGATATTTACCATAATTAACCGGCATAAGAGGTGTTATTCCGGGCCCCTGAGGCTCGCCAATGGGCCATGGCTCTATTTTGTATAGGCCAGGCTTGGTGAGTTTTCGAACTACGCCCTTGGAGACGCTCTTTTCTTTCCCTTTTTTGGTTCTTGATTGAGAGGCAGACTTATCAGTATCGACTGGTTGCCGGTATTCATCCTCCGAGGATGAGCTGTCAGAATCGGAACTGAAAATGACAGAGTAGTGCATGTACGGTGGGGTAAGGTGAGCCACGAGGCAAAATGAAATGTAACGTATTGCTGCGAGGATGACCTGTCAGAATTTGAACTGAAAATAACAGAGTAGTGGACGGTGAGGTAAGTTGAGCCACCAGACAGGATGAAATGTCGTGTATTGCTGCGAGGATGAGCTGTCCGAATCGGAACTTACAAAATAAAACAGTAGTGGACGGTGGGGTAAGTTGAGCCATGACGCAGGTTGAAATATCGTGTATTTCTGCGAGGATGACCTGTCAGAATTTGAACTGAAAATAACAGAGAAGTGGACGGTGGGGTAAGTTGAGCCACGAGGCAGGATGAAATGTCACGTATTACTGCGAGGATGAGCTGTCAGAATTTGAACTGAAGAAAAGCCAGAGTAGTGGACTGTGGGGTAAGTTGGGCAATGTGGCCGGATGAAATGTCACCTATTGCTGCGAGGATGAGCTGTCAGAATCAGAACTGAAAATAACAGAGTAGTGGACGGTGGGGTAGGTTAATAGGCAATGAGGCAGGATGAAGTATCACGTATTGCTGCGAGGATGAGCTGTCAGAATCAGGATTGAAAATAACAGAGTAATGGACGGTGGGGTTGGGGGTGGGGGTGGGTGTGAGGGGTATTAAGTTGAGCTACGAGGCAGAATGAAATGTCCCGACAATCTAATAGCTCTGCGAAAGAAGGTGTGTATAAAAATAACCGTCCCTAAAAGCACAAGCTAAACATTCTTAAATCTTATTGATTAAATAATCACATTGTAGCATTGCAAAACAGTATGCGGACAAATCTGTAAAATAATTTAATCAATAAATTTGATTTGGCACACTTCATGAATGTAATATCCTTAGAGCGTATGCCTGTGTATGTAAGGTCTATATTCGGCTTTTGTATTTGTATGAAAAAGAGCCCTGTATCAAGTTTCAGTATAACCTCAGCGTGGTCCTGGTCTTTTTATTAGCACTTCAGGAACATTAATTTGCCAACAGAGTAATATGGCCTACACTTCACATGTTATGGTTGCGTTGGTATAGCTATTGTCTGATGGAGGACATCGAGACTTATCTGTGAAATAAGCTTGAGCATGGTGTTAAACTGCATCAATGGGAATCGTAAATAAATGTCAAAAAATAATAATAAAAAATACCTCGGATGACCTTGACCTCGATAGCGCCTTGTTAACCTCTTCGCCTTGCTGATTAACTTGGTCAGAAGTTTCCTGGTCTTCTGACCTATTTTATCGGTGTCCTTTAACCTCTATAGAAAAAAAGACGTTTGAAACTAAATCATAGCTGAGCAACATGGATGATTATTTTACACATTGAATTTTATAGTATTTCGTCTTACTTAATGTTTAATATATATGGGTATTTTTCTAAAAGGTTTTACTCTTTTCACTTTATTACAACTTAACAGTGTCAAAATGACAAACCATACCTGGTCAAGAGCGGCCAGAATGAGGGTTTGACTGTTGACACACTCCATGTACTCCTCCCATTCCTTAGTTATGTTGTCCTCTATCTCAGCCAATTTGCTTTTTTTCCCTTGCTTGCCATTCGCTCGACTGGTATATTTTCCCAGCAGCTTATCTAAGATCTGTTTGCAAGAAACAATGAAATCATAATAAATCGCAATTCCTTAAACTTTGTATCGCTTTTATATTTTAAACTTCACATTATTTCACTGAATAATGGATATCTTCCAAAATCTCTAGCATTGTAATGTTATTAAGTAATATAAGAAAATTTTATTCAAATGGTCCTAAGCCTTTTTTTTAAAGGGGAGACATTTTAAGTTTTCATCACGAAGACACTGTTGTACTGAGTTATAAAAGACACATATTTATTTGGATAAATTTTCTAAATTCTAGAAAATAATAACAAAACTTTCTGACCTTGTCAGAGTCTTTTATTTTCTTGATATCTTGTGTGGCTAGACGGAGAAGCTTCACTGCTGACAAACTGACTAAGTTCTCGCTTACCTTCGTCAGTTCACAGGGGTTCTTGGACACAAGGCTGTCAACAGTAACATTATTAATAACCGTTTTTTTTTTAGGATTAGATATCATGTGTATCTATACCTAATTCGGTAGATAGTTGGTGAGCGCAAACAATGTTTTTATTTGTCTATATTTATTAATTTAATAATACACAATATATATAGATCTTGGTATTCTAAATATATATTTTTTAAAAGTCTACATACTATCTCAATGGGATTTATTATTGACTTTTTACCGCTAAGAAAACAATTGTCCAATAACAAAGAATCTCCTCTGTAAAAGTTAAACTAATGTTACTAAATTAGCTGCACAAATATAAATCCAGCTATTATTGAAACATGATGCATAAGCAGCCCTAACTGAAAACGGATAAATAGTTATAAAACAGTACACTGACCACTTGATGAGATCCTGATTTTCTTTAAACTCCCGGTCGCTCCCCCGATCTCCCCAGACAATCTCCCGGAGAGATACCAGCATATGCTTGCCATTGGATTTCCCTCCTGGTAAATGCAATTTGGACAATATAAAACTTATACCATCTTAAATAATGCGAATGTTTTTTCTTTAACAGAGAATATTATAAAGGTGAAAGAACAAAATTGTAACGTGCTAAAGCTCAGGTAAAATTATTGTCAAACAAATACATAGAGCTTTGATGCTCTCTGAAAATACCATGGTGTATCAGATACATGCAGATTATGCAAGGGTTATGCAAGGGAGATAACCGTTTATCGGCTGGCTTGTTCACTGCATGGCGGGGACAGTATTTGTGGTTATTGGTGAATGATTTGTTTGTTTGCTTGATTGGGGTTTAGCGCCGTACTTAAGTTTATTTCACTCACTTGACGGTGTGCCAGCCCAATGGGGGAAGGAAACCACCCTCGACATCACTGGCAACAAACAAAGACAGGACGTAATACAAAGACACCACAAACAGATCGACTCCTTGTTACCCCTTCGCCATGAGAGCACCAGGGCTACAGGAAGCTTCCCTCCCAACCCTCCTCCACTGTTGGTGAAGGAAACCATTTCAACTCTGTAAAGTGACTCAAACGTTTATTAAATTTTATTTTAATTTTCAGTCCCAAACTGTTGGCCCAAAGGGCTCTACTAGTAGGCTGATAACAATAATAGGCCTATACGTATTGGAAATACAAAAATAATAAAATTGTTTATAGGACGGCTTTAAACACAAATAATTCAAACAAACATATGATATTCTTTCTTTACAACAAAACATATTATTTGGATGATTTCTTACCTATCTTAGTAAGGAAGGTTTTCCCAATTCCCTGGAAAGCCAAAGAAACGTTTTCCAGAAACTCCCGGTTAAAATCTCCTCTAGATAAATAATAACAAATAAATAAATTACAAACAAACACTTAATTGGAAAACAAATATACCGGCGAATAAGACAATATTTAGGTTGAAAGGTATAAAATCTATTTAATAAACATAACATAATAAATACCGATGAGGTTATTTTCTGAACAAGCATTGAATTCAAACTAACAAAATGTTATCTCAAAATAACGAAAATACTGACAAGGTTAGTTAATCGCTCTTTAGTACCAATACTCGGATATTTAAATTGTAATTTTTGTTAAAGGGAGGCAATGGGGATTAGCGCTGCCAATTTCGGCACCAGGTGTCGCTGAATGCAATGCGGTCCCAGGAGTTCAATCTCCCTTCTTTTATATATATTAAAAGAT
>JAQQZZ010156080.1:0-12310 GCA_030265115.1 Mopalia vespertina | reverse complement strand
GCGTGAATATTAAATGTTTAAATGCAAAACTGTGAAATTTTAGAGCCCTTAAACATTTTGACTTAAGCATAAAACTGGTTTGTGGAATCGGGCCCGGATTTCACAGATGTGTTAGAAGTGGTGTCTGATCATCAAACTCTAGTGTATTATGATGAATTGGCCACTTAAGCTTCCTGTTGCCCTGTTGATCTCAGAGCTAAAGTGCAACACAAAGCTCAATAGTTTTGGATGTTTTTGTATTACCTCCTGTGATTGTCTTGGTTTGTTGGGTCAAGGGTGGTTTCCTTCACCCATTGGGCGGGCACGTCCTGTGAGTGAGATATTGAACCTTAAGAAACTATTTAAATCTGATTGAAATTGACGATCCTTTTGCTGTCAGTGCTGGAGACTTTGGCACCATTAATTTCAAAACCAATTTTAGATTATAATAAAACATAACTGCATTCTTCAATGCAACATCTTGTCACACGGAAGAATGCTATTAGGTTTTATTATAATCACTTTGAGGCTTATGGCCCAGAAACTAAACATTGGGTGTACAGCTGTAGACTGCCCACAGAACAATGGTTCTATAAAAATACATTCATGTGACCAGCTTAATAATTTGACTCGTTATTAAAACCGTAAAAATAATTTCTGTTTTAGGTACAATTTGGTCAAGATACTCATTGGTGATCATCCCTAAAAACTACAACCTATTTGCAGTAAACATTTTTGTGGGGATCACTGGAATTTACCAGCTAATACGTATTTATAGGTAGGTTATTTCCCTTGGTAAGATTATCTCCCTTGTGCTGTCCTGTCTCGAATATTGGTTGTTTAATTGGTGTTTAAGGCCGTGTTAAGGTATGTTTTATATATACGAAGGCGGTATAATTGAACAGTTAAAAGCCAGCATAGACAACTGTAGAATGTAAAAGTTGCAATATGTGGGAAAATTGATGTTCCTTCAGAGTTTAGAAAAAAAGACAGTATGTCTGAACTAAGAAGATTTTATTCTTAGCCAGAAATATCACCAGGCAATATTGCTTCGAAGCTAAGTGCCATTTTAGAATTGATGAAAACAGCTATACTGACATGTAGGTGGAATGTTGTGTGATCAATCTTTGGTAATAATGACTTTGAATTCTCATTGTTGTGATACCATCACTTCACTTGACGTGATAGATGTATGAATATGCACCAAAATGGTACATTTTGTTTGCAGGACGACTGTTTACCAGTACATGCATGCTGTCCTCATACTTGTATAAATGTAGCGAGTTTTATTTGGCTTTAGTGTACGCAAATTTTATTGGAGAACATTATGTTCTGAACCAAAAACAGAGGGCTACTGTGGCTTATCTACACAATTCGGACTGTGTTTTCAGTCGATTTGAATAAAACATGCAGGTCATAATGATGAGGTTGATTTGGCATCCGAGATGATGCAGTACATTCGAGGACTTCAGTCAGAGTGCATTAAAGACCAATCAAATCTTTTAAATCTTCCAAGTGGTCATGCACCTTGTCATGAGTTATGTCCCCTTAAGTATCTCGTTTTTAAGGATCCTTGACCTTATCTTTTTTTCACAGCTACATGTAGTTTAACCACTCTCTGAATAGCTGTTTTTATTATCCCATCAGCATATTATATCGTAGGGATAATGTCGTCACGACATCCATCTGTCCATATAGAGGGCGTGAACAAGATCTAAACAATACTACTTAACACAGACTTTTCAAATTTTGAATGGCTCCGGCAATCCCAGGGTTGATTTTTACGAGGTTTCTTCCTGGTTTTCCACTGTAATGAGGCAAGGAACAGTGTGAAGTGGACAATCCATCGTCATATGAGCGAAATACCCTCGAGTACGACGTTTAACCCCAATCAAACAAACAATCAAATTTTAGAAACACATTGGTCTTGCACTAAACTACATTCCTATTTAAAATGGGGCCATTTCAATCTAATTTCTGGTTTCTATGGCAACATAATGGCTAAATGATAGACAATAATGATAATAGTATACCAGATGACGTGAACACGTTTAAAACCATACTGCTTAACGCAGGCTTTTCAAATTCTGGAAACGTATTGGTCTTGCACTTAACTACATTCCTATTTAAAATGGAGCCATCCAATCAAATTTCTGGTTTCCATGGCAAAAAAATTATACATAATAATAATAGTACACCACGATGTGAACTTGTTTAAAACCATACCGCTCATGAAGGGTTTTCAAATTTAGGAAACACATTGGTCTTGCACTAAACTACACTCGTATTTAAAATGGGGTCATTCCAATCAAATTTCTGGTTTCCAAGGCAAAAAAATAATACATAATAGTACAACAGAGGACATGAACACATTTAAACCATACCACTTAGTGCAGGGTTTTTAAATATATTGGAAACACATTTGTCGGACACTAAACTACTTTCCTGTTTAAAATGGGGTCATTCCAAGGTTTTTAAATATATTGGCAACATATTTGTCGGACACTAAACAACTTTCCTGTTTAAAATGGGGTCATTCCAATAAAAAATGTTCGTATGTCTGTCCCTCCATCCATCCATCTGTAGACCACTTAAAGGGTTTTCAAATTTTAGAAACACATTGGTCTTCCACTAAACTACATTCCTATTTAAAATTGGGTAATTCCAATCACGATTGAACTATTTCCATGATTAAAGCAAAGTTGCAGTGGATATAGGGATTGTTTCTCTTTAGCTCCAACATTGATAGGGTATTTCCGATCGGATTAAGTGAGTCACACTCACCTCTTGTTTTTATCTTGTTCTAGATACCGCCAGAGTTTAAAGGAAGGTACGGCAGCAGTGGAAGATAAGCCAATGGAGAGCAAATAAGCCATAATAAGTTGCCAGATCAATTTCGGAAATCAAAAGCACATGTATTTCAGAGAACATATCGTTTATGGTGTATTTGGAAATTAACTGAAAGAAATAGTGTACATACTCGCCTAAAAGTAGGCAATAAATAAATAACAACAGTTATCTTTATTAAAGAGTTGATTTTATATGTTCAGATAATATCGGTTTATTAAATTGAAACTGCTGCTGAAACATGTGAATCCTGCTGGAACCCTTGCACTCAAAATGGTAAAATAGAAGCCGTTTTATTTAAATTTACAGATTCAAACTTGATATGGGGGGAGGATAAAATTCTAATTACAAATAATTCATTGGGAGGCTTTTATTTAGGCTTCAAGTGACCCTCCGACTATGGGCAGTTAGTATTGCTACTCTGCAAACAGTCTTTACTTAGCACTAGAAGAAAATGAACAGTCCAACATTATGGAAACGCTTCACACCTTGGTTGTGCTAGCCTCAATTATTGTTGGAAAACACAGCCGTCATATAAGTCAGTGAAATACCCTTAAGCACAGCGTAAAACACTAAATCAATCAAGTGACCATATTAGTCATTGTCAAGGTGTTGGGGAATTATCACTGCAGATAAGGCTCCCCACTTTGGTTTTTTGTCATATTAAAAATGTAGTTCAAGTGATGAAGTTAATGTATATTGCACTACACTAGCACAAGATATGAAGATATGAATTGCATAATGTTGGAAAGGTAATCTTCATCCAGTGCTAAGTAAAGACAGCATTGCTTCTCTTCATACAATGTGACCATAGCCAGACGGCTATAGTTGGAAGAATGTTGTGAAGTAAGATAGGATCTCTATACACAGATCTACAGAATGCCGTTCAGTTATACCGCGTTCAAGGTTGCTACTTGCCCCGAATTATGAAAGGGAAGTTTCTCAGCAACTATCAATAGTACTATTACTAATCAATAGCCTATGTCAAGGTTTCTGTTCAGTTCCTCATTAAACACCAGCAACTAAGTCATAGGTGAATTAAGTGAAATACCTTTGAATTTGATGTAAAATATCCATTACATTGATCAAAACTCCTAATTTCATATTCAGAAGTGAACATATTTAAAGCCCGTCTGCTAAGCCCTCTGGCCAGACGAAGTATTGGAATTGTATTGAAGCGAGAAACTCTCTGGCCAGACGAAGTATTGGAATTGTATAAAAGCGAGAAACTCTCTGGCCAGATGAAGTATTGGAATTGTATTAAAGCGAAAAACTCTCTGGCCAGACGAAGTATTGGAATTGTATCAAAGCGAGAAACTCTCTGGCCAGACGAAGTATTGGAATTGTATTAAAGCGAGAAACTGAGCTCTCATTGCCTGTTTAATTACACCTGGAAGAATTTGCAAAACAGAGTTTCATTCTACACTACAATGTTTATGTCCTGTCTAGCTGCAGTTGTAACAAAATTAGGGATATAGACTACAAGCACTTCGACATATGGGGTTATCAGTGTGTGGACAGCTTTCATTATCTTTGTGTTTAAATACGATTGACTTTCCATGCCATAACATTTGCAGCTTTATTAGTACGGTAACGAAGTCGTGTCTGACACAATGTGCGGTTTATTTTAGCTATTTTAATGGTTAACTTTATTTAACCACACATTTGGCATGGTAAATCTGCAGAACAAATGAATGATGGAATTGGCTCTGACAATAATGCAGGTTTTCCACACTCTGAATTCACTTTAAAAAACTCTTTTGTACAGCCTATTCAGGAATTAGTTTCCAAAGAATTATTTGCATAAACCACTGTAGAATTCACAGATCATGCCGAGGCAGGGCCAGGTGGTTGGATGGAGCTTCCTGTTACCATGGCTCCATCCTGAACTAATTTTTTCCAGTAGATCCTAAAAATCTTCCTCTTAACATAGCGTTTGCTGCTGCTTTTTTAAAAACAAAAATTTGCATTTATGAAAAATAAAGCACAAAAGCTGGTAAAATTGGACTTGTGCGTGCTACTATTGGCTAGTGCAAATGTGTACCTATCTGGATATGACCCAGATTTGTGGATCAGTTGAAAGAAAGTATCGGATACTGCTACTGTTCAGTAGCTTTCTGGTTAATCATTTTCAGTATCAACAGGATTGGATTTGTACTCTTGCAACATTTTGTGTTGCTGGGCCACTTCAGCTAAGAATGGAGCTAAAGAGGAACAAAAAGCTGATATGTTTGTGAAGTCTTTGTATTGTCCTGCGCGAGTCCTGTATTTGTCCCGTGATGTTTTGTTTGTTGCCAGTGGTGTCGTCTGTGGTTTCGTTCACCCCTTGGGCTGGCACACAGCCATGTCAGTGAAATAACCGTAAGTACGGTGTTTAATCCCAATCAATCAAACAAAACAAACTGAAAGATCTGACTAATCAATAGAACTATTAATTGGCTTAGATCCTGTTGTGTTCGAATAGATTAAACATAGACTGAAATAATAGCTATTTTTGTTGCTCTCTTTTGACCAACTGTTCTGAAAACATGGGCAAATATCTAACATAGGTTACAGGTCATATTTGTATGCAACCGATTACCAGGCCTAAACCAATATTACAAGCTTGCCATATTACAATCTGTTTTCCAAAGGTCTGAATGAGCCCAGAGAAATTAATCAACAAGCCAAGGCAAGTTTAAAATGTTTTTCGAACACTTTAACAAGATTGATTAATTGATTGGCATTTGCGCTGTGCTTAAGGGTATTTCACTTAAATGACGGCGGTTTATTTCAACAATAATTGACACTAGCACAACCATAAAATGTGAAGTATTTTGATAATGTTGGAAAGTTAATCTTCCTCCAGTGCCAAGTAAAGACAGCATTGCTACTCTCCAAACAAACTGCCCCTATACAGAAGGCCACTTTGACAAGAATGTGCATGAAGATTTAAGTTAGTGTCATACTGCTTTATCACATAATTTTTAGTTACCGGGCAGGGGTTGATAGAAGTTCAATCTATGGACCGAAGCAGCCAATTTCAAAGAGAAATCTTAAATATTGGACATCAACAATTTAAAATTGCATGCTAGGGTTAATAAGAAAATGTTGGTAAGAAAAATTAATAATATAGGACTCCTGTTACTGGCACATCCCATCATAGCACAATTTGAAGGCTAACAATTCAGTTTAGGGTGAGACCTACATGCTATAAGCTTTAAGTTGTGCTATTCTAACCATATCACATTATACCTAGGGTCAGACCTTTATAATGTGCTGGTCAGTGACACATTCGTGATATAGATAATAAGCAGAGGACCAGTGCAATTAGATCCAGGTGTCCATTAAAGCAGTCTATGTTGCCTTGGCAAGTACAAGGTGCTGTTGGTCAGTAGCTATCACAGTTATGGTGCATCAGACCATTGCAAGATATAACGAAATTTTACTACTGAATCAAAAATTAACGTCTTGATTTCGAGAATCGTACATTTATGATGTAGCAGAGTTGTTTCCTGTTTATTCATCTGTGATGCACTGTAAAGTCAGTGGAGTGCACTCAACAAGTTCTTATGGTTTCAAATGTTTATATAGACGCAAATGTACAATAAATCTTAACATTTAACCCTCCTTTCACGGCGACGTATTGTTCAGAAATATCTAGTTAAAAAAACACGCACCTGTACAATGTGACCTAATTACGTCATTGCACTTCAGCCTAAATAGGCCACAAGTCAGGGTTGATTTTTATTTTTTATTTTTTAAATTCATCTATCCGATCTCGACAACATTAAAATTTACTCACAAACAGAAATATTAAAATCATTCAATGAAAGCAAACTGAATTTGTTTGACAGTTTAGGTTTTGATAACGTAGGAAGTAGCCCGAGTGACGCAGTGCATTGTGGGTAGGTCTATATAAGCCACACGTTGTCTCGCTCGGGCAAAGAACCACAATAATGCGCGGAGACGAGTTTCCAACAGACTTGCTATTTATAGCTCTAGAAGAGCAAAATTTCTTTGGAGCTGATGAAAATGATTATTTCACATTACAGGTAAGACATAGATTTTAATTTATATTTTTTATCGCAAGTTTTCGTTTTTTTGTTTTCTTCTTTATCATCTTCTCAAAAATACTCTGTTCGCACTTGGTTTTTTATTCCATATTACTTTTTTTGACTCACTCTAATCAGTCCAATTATTTTTCGGGTAATGTTTGTCCACGTAAATCCAATGGTCTCATTTTTGCACAATGGTAAATTCCGATTAAAGCGATATATGGTTAAATTCCCTCATGGTAGTCCCCCTCAGAACTGCTAAGAAGTGTTGGAGTGGCCAAAACCTGCTTATATAGCTTCTGTCATGTGGGCGGAGCCTAATTAGAACTGATGTCACTGTAAGCCAATGAGAATAGAGAATTATTAACTCAGCCAATGAAAGCGAACTTGTGGGAGAGTCCATGATCTCCACATGCTCAGCAAGGTGAAGGCCTAGGCACGCGTCATGTTTGCGACTTAGTTATTTTTAGTAAGAACCAACTGGATAAAACTGGTCGAAACCAGCCTGACAGTGCACTCGTTTTGAAGTGAACATATAAATTGCATATCAACCAACCAACATACCGTATTTACTGGGTTATTAACAAACTCTGCATCAGACCTGTGCACCTGGCGTATTTTTTCGAAACGTCATTGGTGATACGAATTTAAGAAATCCTTCTTTAAAGTACGATTTTATTGAGTCAAAGTATCCGGAATATTTCAGTGTGTTATAATATTACTAAACCGGTGTTTTGAATTTTGGCTCGCTAGCCTGTTTGAAACAAAACCTAACCTGGTGATGTGTACAAAAAAAACTCTATGGAACGAATAAAGTGAATGTAAATATGTTTTTGGGACCAAATATTACGTTATGTGTAGTGGTCTATATATTTCTGTCAGTACCAACCACTGACCTATATAAAGACTTAATATATATCTCAGTGGTACCGAATCTTCCGAAATAGCGCGACAGTCACAAGGGGAATAACTCTGGGTTTTTTCATAACAACATGTATTTTTTCCAGATTACCTCCCTTGATCAATACTTTTTTTTACACTGCTGTGATATTATTGATGAATTTGATCTGTTTTTCTGGTTTGTTTCAACTCATAATGACCCTTTTTTTTTTTCATTTTTGTAAAAAAAAAAAAAAAAATTATCTATTTGAAAATTTATTTTAAAAATGTCACTAAATCAATTTGCTCCAAGTTCTCAAAAAATTTATATGGTCACAGTCATCCGTTTTTCTCTTTCAAGGTCATATTTTTTTTTTGCAAATGCAAGAAAGCCTGTCTGCAATTATTTTTTTTGTTTTGTAATCCACTGTTGTAATGTACACAGCTCTTTTCATCATCATGGTCATATTTGTTTGTACATTTTTTTTTAGTATCATACCTATACATGTACTACAGATTAATCCTAGTTTAATCGCCCAAACTGTGTAATAACTCTGCATTGGATTTCGATGTAATGCTCAAAACCTGAATTGAAACATATAGCGGTACATACATTGTCTTGACCAGTTGCGTTCAATTGCAGGCGACCCGAGTATAAATAATTGGCCATCTTCTGGATATTGCCAGTTGCTTGGAATCGCAGTATTTCATCAAAAACTCGACATGAGCCCATTTTTAACCTGGCTACTGAGAGATTTAAACTCCGGTTTGACATATAAAATGTCTCCGAGTTCAGTATAAGTAAAAAGTAAATCTTTTTTTGAACTAAAATTTTCAGTGGCTTGCATGTTTTGGTGAATTACATTGGGATAATATTGTAAATATACCATTTTGTAATCAATACATGTATACCGGTAGTTTATTATTATTATTATTATTTTATTTTTTTTACATATTTGACTTCTCTTGTGAGAATGTCTAATTCAGATGCACATGTTATAAGCAATCTAATGTCAAACAAAATTTTGTATGTTCCTTCAAGTGAACATATTTCTCTATGTTAATACAGACACAGTCTTACAATGGGTGCAGTCAACCAACACATAGTCCAACAAGCAGTGTCAGTAGCAGCAAGCCAGCCAGTCCACAAGGGGCGGATCTCTCATCCGGTAACTGCTCTCCAAGGGTACTCGGTAAAAGCGGTCGACCCATCAATCCAGTACCACGTCACAAACGTCACTCTCATATCACCGCAGAGCATCGAAGAAGAAACAAAATTCAGGTTTGCTTCTAATAATAACATAAAAACTTAAAGGCATAAAGTCCATTTAGAAAATATTGCTTTGAAAAGGGAGGTAAATCTGGATTTAGCCTTGATTCTTTTCCCATTGTGAGTTGAATAAAAAAAAAGAAAATTAATTGTCAAACACTGTGCTATTAACTCAACCACCAGATACACATTTTGATTCATTCACAATCCTAATGATAAGTCTCATCGATACCTTTCATTACCTGAACTTGATCATTAAAATAACAGCAAACAAATATTCTGCAGACAACATTTATACTCACAATTTTTTTTAATATCAATACACAATGGAGTTACAGAGCATTTAACTGTCCAATCAGTGGCTGTACAATTTTAATTTCCCCTTCATTTTCTCAAATGGACTTGTGTGATAATTATGATGTATTTTATTAAGATGTAATTATGTGTTCGATATATATCTATATAAATGTGTGTGTGTGTGTGTGCAATGTCCGTTCAATACTCATTCTTGTTAATAATTGTTTTTAATTTTGTAGTGGTATTAATTAATTTCGTATGTTAGTTCAACGGACATTTTTGGCTCAGTTTTTGGATTGAGGCTGCATGGGGAAACACAACAGAAGGCCTGGGACATAATGGAGAGACATTGATGCTGGATACAGAGACCAAATATCCATTGATTTCTTTAAGAAAGAGACACCCAAAACACATTGTATAACTGGCAAGTTCAAGAAATTCAATATAAAGGTTTGAATTGAAGCGATGTGGCAATGATGTTATGCATATTTGAGTCTCGCACAGTAAAAATGGTCAGCCTTCTTAATTTTATTTTATAATCATGTTTTGTTTCTACAGGTGGGATTCATGCAATTGGAATGTCTCAATATTTGTGTGTTGTTTTGTAATCTTGTTTTTCTTCAGTGAATTGTACTCAAAATGTTTTTAATATGATCATGCATTTTTATGAGATTTGTTTAATTTCGGTAGAGAGGATTTGCAGATCTACAAAATTTGGTTCCCGCTGTTAACGAAACGTCATCCTCAAGAGACAGCAAGTCCTCCAAACTCTTAAAAAGTAAGTTCTCCATCTTTTTTGTCCAGGAATAACAATTGATAGAAATGTTTTAGGTGATGTTTAACATATGTTAACATTTAGGTGCACCTTTACAGTTTTTTTTAAAGTTAAGGTTAGTGAAAGGCAGGGTCATTTCAAACAGAAAGGCAGGCTAAACATGCAACACAAATACTTCTCTCATCAAGAACAGTTTCTTAATCAGCCAAATAGATACAAACACCGAATGGATTATTGTTGAATGTGTTGTCAAATTTCCAATTCTCGAACGTTTTCTTTCTTCTAATCGATCGATATGCTGTGCGACAATGTTCTTTTTGAGGAAACGCTGCCAATCCTGCTTTGAGTTGACTCGGTCTATCATGTGTTTATGTTAGGTGGTATGTAAGAGTTAGGTCCCCTTTATTGAGGGGGCACCCTTACCCATGAGTCTGACTCATCTCCATCTTGTAGCTGCTGAATACTGTCGTCAGCTCAAAGCTGAATGTAAGACACGGGAGGATGAGGCCAATGCTCTCCGAAGAGAACTCGAGGCCTTGGGTACCCATATACAGTAAGTCCAAATGTATTTTTTGCGTGAATTCTCTGTGTAATCAGGGATGAGATTTGATACTCAATATCTAATTTCCCAGAATTCATATGTTTTTCTTTGAAGTAAAAATGTAACTAATTTTACCTTTTTCTTTTAGATTTTTTTTCTGCTTTCTAATCATTGACAAGCCTCATCCCTGATGAATTTCAATGCACATGTTAAGTTCCAAAGGTCCTGTGTAATGTGATTACCCTAGGCTTTAATCAGTTAGTTTCCCTTCAACAGATGTTTTTGACAGGCCATTTTCTACAATCTGTGGAGAAAAGACTCCAACAAACCCATGTTTGTCACAATTTGGTTTCTGTGACAAACAAAACCTTAAGACCTCGTGGACTTAATGTGTGTAAAATACTAAAAAGTGTATAAATCCGTTGTGCAAATGAACTTTATACAACTAAGGTAAGAAAATGGGCGAGACCTTATTTGCCCCCACAACGGAAAGTTTTCAGACATTTGTATAGTTTAGTTTTATAATTTTTTCTAATGAATACATGAATAGAGGCTTGTTTACACAGACAGTTTGCTTTTGTTTTATTTCAGGTATCTCTTCTATCCATGAAGAGATCATATTTATTTAATACTTTTAATTAATTTTTTGTCTAACTAACTTTCAGCCTTTCAGATGAAATTTGTTATATTTATCAACCCCCAATTCAGTAAGTTTATCTGCTCATTTTGTAGCCACTTTCAATCGCAGCTCCCAGCCTCTGGTCTAGCTACAGTACAGAAACCAGCATGCCATCTCAACAAGATGCTTGAAGATTACATCAGAAAACGCACCTTCCAAAACTGGAAATTCTGGATTGTATCCTTGTTGAAATTGCCTTATTTGAAATATTTCATCAGATGATGAAACTGTTTTTTGGCTTCATATGGTGATGAAATAATTTGAGGTTTGGCTCATTGCATGCTCACTCTTTGGGTGAGTTGGATCTCTGGATAGTGAATCTTGGGTTTTAAGTCCTATGATAGGGCCACAGTGGATGGGGTCAACTATGATTAAATGTCTGGTGCTCTAGTCGCATCCCCTTGGGATTCCCAGCAGAGGGGATTTTTGTCCCTAGGTAGGCGTTAACCTTAGAGATTGTGTGTGGTTTTTGGACGATGAAGGCCTCAGGAGACTAGATGTAGTCATACAAAATCTTTAGATCCTGGTGTACAAGAATAATAACATACATCACAATTCTTAAGTAAGATAGAGAAGTTGAAACTTATATATAATTTCCTCTGTAGCTCAGTCGATAGAGTGTTGGGCCTGAAACCCAAAAGTCCTTGGTTCGAATCCCAGTGGAGCCAAGCAAATTTTTCTCTCTTCATTTAATCAAAATATAATATTATAATATATGTTGATGAGATCAATCTGGTGTATTGTTGATAAATTTCAATGTAATTTTCGTGCAAATTTGATCAAAGTGACAGTAGACACAAGATAAATGAAGAGAGATAACAAGAACACAAATTGTATGCCCAGAACCTGTTGACTCATTTTGTACGGCTAATTCTGATAAATAGGATTTTTTTTTTTTGTAGTATGATTTTAATGCGTCAATTTCGGTCAGAGGAGAATCTCCGGGGGGAGAGTCCATTCTGCAATGTGATGTTTTATCACCCAGGGGAGATAAGGGAAGGGAGAG